>ML305470.1:0-21818 GCA_005239505.1 Nicotiana paniculata | reverse complement strand
CCTATATTACTTGTCGACCACGTACACTTGCGTGTGCATTGGGAAATCAACCAACAAGTTTTACCACTCAACGTTCCGACAAGTCCCAAAAGCAGAAATAGACATGGGGAAAGCAGTTATTCGGGGATCGAAGCATTAACTTACAAAATGACCTACCGGGTCGTTACACTTTGCAGCTACTGTTTGTCGATATGTGCATTCATGCTGCTCAACGGGAGACTGATTTGGCAGACTGTAGGAGGACCATCCCCTCTCTGCGGTCACTCAGCAGTGGTTGGGCTTGGCCGATGGAGCACAAATTCCACCGGATGAGGGCGTAAACTTCGTTCCCTCCGATGATGAGGAGAACATGCGTACCTTTGAGGGTGTTGATGAAGAGTAGGCCACGGGCCTCCGGGAATTTCCTTTTCACTCTTATTTTACTATTTTGCATTGGGGACAATGCAATTTCTTAAGTGTGGGGTGGGTGCTCCTATTTGGTTTCATTTGTATTTGTTTCTATTTGCGAGTTGGTTTTGTTTGATTTGTTTCTTGCTTTCTTAGACAGTATGGTCTATAATCATAACTATGAATTCTACCGGCCTGTAATAGTTAGAAATTAATTATTTAGTTTCGACTCTTTCCGACGATGGATTTCGTCGACTGGCTTCTTGAGAGATTTGAAGTCAAAAGAGAAAAATACAAACAAAAAAAAATCAAAAAATATGTCTTTAATTTTTTTATTATCTTACTTTCTTAGGTAGTGTAACGATTCCCCCTTGGTTTTTTTTTTGTGTCGCGGTTCTTTTTCAAGGGTTTTAATTGAACCGGGTTCAGTTATATTTTTTTTAAATTTTTATAGGAATAATGAATCTGGAGTCACAGTGCTAATTTGAAGCAATTTTCCTTAACTGCATATGCCTGGAGAGTGGTGAGTGTCTTAGTTGTGACGCCTAGGCTCAGTTCTTGACTCTTAAATATGTACATTAAATTGTATGATTGTGACTTTGCTTAACTTCTTTGACTAGAGAGTAGGGATAAATCCGATCCTAAGTGAGTTATGTGCCAATGCGTGAGTGAAGTTTATGTTAATATTATGTGCATGTCAGTTGATGTCTAAAACTTGCCCCGTGTGTATGAAGAGCGAGATAGTTGTCTTGTTCAGTCTAGGAAGTGATATAGGCCTTTTTGTGATCTAATTATATGCCTGTGACCCCCCTAATTGTTGTGTATCCTAATTAGCCCTCTTGAGCCTATAATCCTATTTTCTTTGACAACCACACTACAAGCCTGACCCCTTTATTTGAATTGACTATCTGTTTGAATCATTTACCTCTCTCGAGCACTTGATATATTTATGAGCTTGTTAAAGCTAATTGGAGGTATGGTTGGGTTTTTTGAGTGGAACTATAGGAAAGAAGAAAGGAGAACTGTTTGAAAAAATAGTGAAGGCCACTTGTAGGGAATTGAAAAGAAAAGAGAGTAAATTAGAATCTAGAAACGGAGAAAAAAATGTTAGTGTTTGTATATACTATAAAAAAAATTATTTCTTGCTAGTGGTAAATCTTGCTTTGTCTGTGCTTAAAGAAATTGGGAACTTGGTGTTAATATGATATGAAGGTTGAGATTGGTTCAATACAAGTGTGAGGTTTGAATTGTTAATGTATATGTATTAAAGTGCTCAGGGAGGTGTAGCCACTATCCATATGTATCTTACCCGTCCCGCAACCTACATTAGAACAAAAATAAAGTCCTGCTTGATCTTTGACTGAATGAGCTCAATTAGTAGAGTATTACACAACAGGGAAGCTTATATTACATTCTCTGTGGCGCATGAATTTGATTTCTCAGAGTGAATGAATTACTTTTATCTTGAGTTCCTATTTGTTCTTGAATTTTATTGTGTGGGGAACTACTCTCTATTGTTTGTGTGAGGGCACATGACTTGTGAAGGTAAGGTAAGTCTTTGACCTCTGTGTTAGAGTAAGTGAACAGGTTGTGAAACACACGTGGTGCTTTTGAGTCGAGTCTTGAGGGTAGGATGTTATGATATGGTGCTTAGTCTATTCTAAATATTCTTGGCATGATGTGTTAGGGAAGTTGTTTAATGAAGAGGTCTCCCCTATGTTAAATGTGGTTTGATTGCTCGTCTTTAGTCGTATTATTGCATTCTAATTACTGCATTTTACGTGTGTTTGAGCTTAAATGATAGTGAATTACACTTATTATGTATCTTATGCCTTGCAGGAAGTGATTTCGAATAAAAAATTAATTTGAAGCTAAATCGAACAAATTGGAGCTTTGAAGTTTGAGCAAAATCTCAAGAAATTAAGTCGAGATCACGTTCAGGGGTCGAAGACCAAGTCCGGATGTCAAAAAGTGGACGAAAAGAATTACTATGAGAAAACAACACTGCCGCACCGCATGGGGAGCCGCATGGCGCGACGCAGTTGTGTAATAGCTGCTGCCTGACAAAATCTCACCTCTATGAACTTCCTCACAAGAGTGCCGCATGACACGGTGTTCCTGTATAAGTTTGTCAGAGTAATTTCCTGTTTTGACTAGGAAAGTGTAGTTTCATTCGGGCCCGTTCCTACAGGGTATAAACACACCAAAAATACATTTTTGAATGGGCTTTTGACTACGAAAGATTGGAGAACCAACCAAGGCAAGAAGACTCAAGAATTCATCAAGATTTCAATCAACAATCAGTGCAATACGAGCGTTTATATCGAATCATTAGCATTAATATTTTCTTTGCTCTTAAACATTATTGAGATGAACTTTTCCATTGCTATGGAGTAAATTTCATTACGGTGTTGACAGATACGGAGTTTTGATAACTTGATTAGGGATTCGATTCTTGAAAATTTCTAGAATTAATTGATGGAGTTTTAAATTGTATTGTTGAGTTATTTCTTATTTTTCTTAATCAAAAGAGGAGCCTAATATTGAATTGCTTTACATCTTATTCTCTAGTTTAAGTTCGTGATTCAACTAGGTAATCGAAAGAGCCTCCTGAATTATTAATCAAACAAGACAATAGAGAAATATTCATGAGAAGTTACCCTTTATATCATAAGAATCATTTTATTGTTGCGATTGTTTATTGTGCTTCAATTGGATTAATTGCTGAATTTGATGATTAATCGAAAGAGAAACATTAACTTCATGTAATCTGATTATCTGTTGAATTCATGAGAATCAACAGTATTATAGAGTGAACTAACTCAAGAACTGGATCTCGAGTCAATTATCTTGCACCTATCTAGCCAATTACCCTTATTTTTCTCATTGATATTTCTTCATTGCTCATCCGTTGTCTGTTGTGATCAATTGTTAATTTCTTAAATTTTAGTAGTTAATCATAGTAATAGTCACTAAATCAAGTATAATTTTCCAAGATAGTAATTAACTGGATATTATTCGAACGCTGTTTAAATCCAATCCCTATGGAGACGACAATTAATCTATACTATATTTGACTAGCAATCAATAATCTTGTGTTGTGTTTTGCGCTCGTAACTTTCATTGGCAAAACCTAACTTACTTTACCTAACAAACCAATCCTCATAGCACGACTCCACAAGGCATAGTTATCAGATCCAGTCAATTGAATAGAGACTAAAGAGCTACATGGTGTGTCAGTTGGTTATAGGTACATTGGGTGATTGTGATTGATAGAAGGAAATGACTTACCAGCTAGAGCAGAATTTCCAATAGTAGCTGATGTAGTAGTTGTTGTCATTGGAATTGATTCCATTTTTATCTTCATTTCCAATCGCCGTTGTTGACAGTAGCTTTAGAAAAAATGCGAACCCTAGCTTTGATTTGAGATTACTCTAAGCTACTCAACACCTAATTCTATAAAATTGAAGCAATCCAGAAATAGAGACGAAGATCGCAGAAAAGCCTATATCATTGATGGTGGCTCTGATACCATGTTAAATGCCACGGACAATCGATCTAGAGCTGGGGAAAGCTTAAGCCAGTGAAAGTGTCACGCCCCAAAACGGGTGGGGTGAGGTGAGACCGGCACCCGGTGCCTTACTTAATCAAGCGTACCAACTTGGAAGTGGATATTTATTCTTAATAGTTACCTTGTTCAGAAGCCTATAGTCGATACACATCCTCAGCGAGCCATCTTTTTCAGCACAAACAGTACTATGCACCCCAAGGTGAGGTGTTGGGCATGATGAAACCTTTCTCCAACAAACCTTTTAACTGCTCCTTCAACTCCTTCAATTCGGCAGGTGCCATTCTATACGGAGGGATGGATATTGGTTGAGTTACCGGAAGCAAATCGATGTTAAGATCAATCTCTCACTCTGGAGGAATACCTGGAAGCTCATCTGGAAAAAAAATATGTGTACTCTCTGACTACTGGAATAAACTGAAGTGTAGGTATCTCAATATCTACATCTCTAACTCGCACAATATGATAAATGCACCCTTTTGCGATCATTTTCCTCGCCTTCATATAGGAAATAAACCTACCTCTGGGTGTCACTGTATTACCTACCCATTCAAGGACTGGCTCACCCAGAAAATGAAATATGGTTGCCTTTGCTTGGCAATCAACTGTGGCATAGAAGTTGCCGAACAACCAATGCCCATGATAGCATCAAAATCCATCATCTTTAGCTCAACTAGATCAGTTGAGGTGTGATGACTACAAATTGTCACCGTACAACCTCAGTAAACTTGTTTAGCAATAATCGGTTCTCCGACCGATGTAGATACCGCAAAAGGATCACATATTATTTCAGGCATTATACCAAACATCCCCACGACAAACGGGGTAATATACGATAAAGTAGATCCTGGGTCTATCGAGGCATAAGCATCATGAGGGAAAACGATCAATATACATGTCACAATGTATGGTGAATACTTCTGGTCCTACCAACCCGTTAAAGCATAGATATGGTTCTGATTACCGCATGAAATGGAACCTTTACCTCTGCCTCTGCCTTGACCTCTACCAGTCGAAGACTGAGACTCCCTCCCTGAAGGAGCACGGATATAGATGATCATGTTGCTAAACTTGTTGGTTTTGTCATACCCCCAGAATCTCTATTTGGGCAATCTCGCATCATATGCCCCAGACGCCCACATATATAGTAAGCGTCGGAATTTGCTCGGCATTTTCCCAAGTGTCCTCTACCACATATGTCATACCGCGGTGGAAATGGCCATGTATACCATGAACCTCGTTGTCTCTGCAAACCCGATTCTTGTAAGCTCTCACCTGGTCTTGACAAAGCATAGCAATCATACTTGTAATCCTGTAAATGAGGCGGTGGAAGTCTAGGTAGCCGTCCGAAGTACTAGGGCCTATAACTACCTTGAGACTGATCTTGAGACCTAGAAAATATCATCCTCTTACGCTGCCCTTGCTCAACACTCTTTGTACCTTGTTGTCGATGCCTGCCCCTTTCTATATTTTGGGAAAATGCCTGAATCCTGGAGATATCCATACTATCATGCAATGCACCAGTGTCACATGCCCTCGGTCAACTCTGGGACAACCTTTCTATAAACCTATGGATCCTATCCCACATAATAGCAACTATGGATGCGGCATATCTGGCCAATGAGTCAAAACAGAGACTATACTCTCGAACGCTCATATTGCCCTACTTGAGGGCTAGAAACTGATCAACTCGAGCCTGTCGGATCTCCCGCGGTAAGTACTGGTCAAGGAAGGCATCTAAGAAATTATCCCAAATAGCTGGAGGTGCATCACGTCCCCTGGACCTCTCCCATCCCTCGTACCAAAACACGGCTATATCTCAGAGTCAAAAAGCTGCTAGCTCAACTGCCTCTTTCTCTGTGGCATGCATAACCCGAAAGATCCTGTGAAGTTGATATATGAAATTCTACGGGTCCTCCCTCTGATCTGTCCCCGTGAACTCTGGGGGACTCAAGTCAATAAACTCTCGGACCCATGAACTCCCATACCCCTCAGAAGATCTTGGACTAGCTAATGCCTTAGCCTGTTGCTGGGTAGCTACCAACTGTGTCAACAAATGATAGCACTCCTCAAGTCCTGATCTGATGGAAGTGGAGGGGTAACTGGATGTGCGGTGTCCTTAGTAATATCCTCAAGCGGTGGAGGAGCCAGTAATGGTTGAGTAGAGTCTCCCATGGGCCTCAGACTGGGCCCCATCTACTAGGGGTACCCTGTCGGTCCCCTCACCCACTGTTGTATCTCTTATCTGACAAGCCGTAGACTTCCTAGTCACTGTCATCTTTGTATGCAAACACTAACACGTAAGTTTAACTCAAATTTCCTATAACTCAGTTCTACAACACAATTTAGATTTGAAAGAAGGATAACCAACTCCTAAATTCCATGTAATTTCTTGCTTATACAATATGGTATACAATACAACTATAAACAAGACCCTAATAGAACTTCTCTGACACCAAGTTAGTCATTCCCCAAACCTGGGGGACGAGACCGACACCTAGTGCCTCACCTAACCGAGCGTACCAACTTGATACTGAGGGGCTCTGAACATACAATGTCATACTTTGGCCATAGGGCCACACTATAAGACAATTTGTGAAACAAAATATAAAACTGAATAGAAACTAACTCTGACTGAACATCAATATAAAGCTGGGTTGACAAGGCAGTCATAAATACTACAACTGAAAACCCAACAAAAATATATATACAAGGCCTACAAGCCCAATGTATTGCACTAACTGAAAGGATATGTCTACAAGACTCTACTGATGGATGTATTGTGGTCAGAATAGGGCCCCGACCTACCCATAATATATATCATATATACACAATATGTACCCAGAACCCTAGACTTGGAAACTCCGAAAGATGTGGAGTTTACTGAACAAGTTGAACACAGACAACACCTATGGAAGAGGTCTACCAATCTGTCTATCCGAACCTGCATGCATGAAATGCAGCATCCCCAAGAAAGGGACGTCAGTACAAAATAATGTACCGAGTATGTAAGGCAATAGAATAACAGAAAGTTGAAACTAAACTAATAATATAATAACTTAAAGTAACTGGATGTCAAATATGATCTGGAGATATATTTACCTGTTGATACTGACTCAACTCTCTCAATATAGTAAGTAAAATAGTTGTCCGGCCCTATAAGGCTCAGAGCGTGCAACTGCTCGGCCGTAGTAGGATCGCTCATAGGCACTCGACCGTACTAGGCTCGGTATCTCAGCCATTCTAGTCTCGTTTATTGGCACTCGGCCACAGTAGGCTCGGTATATAACTTGCCATCTGACCAGAGGTTTTCCTATAAGGGCCTGCCCACTGATTATAGCTCGATGGTAGTGAAAATACTGTGATATTGTATGTGTGTGTGTGTGTGTATCCTCTTCTCTCTTGACAAGAAGAAGTAAATATTTAACTGAATATAAAGTTCTGATAAAGGAGAATATTGTAACTTATGAGACTGGGATAGTGTACATAGATTCAAAAATATGAACTTCTCTTTATGTCTCGTTATCAAACACATGTAGTTGCGAGATCATGTCAAAATGAAGGAAAGGTTTATCCTTAACATACCTTATCACGATCTTTCGAATAACCATGTTGAACTCGCCTCTTCGCACCCTAATCTACAATAACGATAATAATAATATCATTAAGTTACGGAAGGTACAACTATTGCACAACACACGATAAGCTTATTTCATATTAAAATGGGCAGCATCTCCCTTATAATCTTTAATTCCTCCCAATTAGAGAAAACAACAACAACACAAGAACACAATAATAACAACATATATACATTACTTTCCAACCTTATATACACCACAAAATACTACAATACAGCCTAAAAATGTTACGACGAACGACCAACCCACCACTCTGCATTTATGTAGTGCTTCTCCACACCATTTCTCCTCCAAAACACTCTAAAACAGTAGCGAAACATGCAATCCAACAGCAACATGAAACATCCCACAAAATAGTCCACTGCAAGTTGAATAACTCGAACTCATGGCTTCCGATCACCGTCCCCTGAGTTCTTAAAATTATAGAACGACTTTTCATACATTTCCAGCAGAAAAAATGGTTGAAAGAAGCAGTATACTTACCTTATTTGTTGATATCTCAGATCATATCTTGGTTCTTCAAACCCTAGGTTTCCCTCTAACTAGAACTTGAAAAGAAAAGAAAATCACTTAGGGTTTGTATTCTTTTTTTGGGAGGATTTTTGTAGGGGCTTATCTCTGGTTTTTATGCCCTATTATCACTATGATATATGAAGGAAATAGGCCCTTAAAATATCTCTTTGGCCGACCAGAACTGGCCCCTTTTTGGACATATGCAGTCATCTCATTTAAGCAAGTATGTGACAAACCTACTTGTCACCTAATAGTCTGTGCAGTCTCGCAAAAACATAAATATCTCTCTACTTTGATGTCTTATTGATAAATGGTTTAATGCGTTAGAAAACAGACTCATAGATATTTAATTTGATGGGTGTATCACCCCGTAAATCTAAGTCTATTAGGAGAAAATAATAGTGACATTTGACCCAAATTTCAGTAAAATTTATGAATGTAACTTATGATGACTTTCATCGACTTTTGCTCCACAACTCGCTTGACTTCAAAACATAACACATGATTATCATACGACAAAAATAACTCATAAAATAACCCTATTATCATGTTAATAAACCTATTCTCACCCCAAAGGTACGGGTTATAACATTCCCAACTTGTCGACTTTCGACATAATATTATTTTCTTCAACTACTTTAGCTTCTGAACCTTCCAACTCCCTTTGTACTTGTTGTTCATGATCTTCAATATTTGTAACCTTCGAGGTAATATGATTAACTTGATTTACATACTTTCAAAGACTATCTCATTTTTGGTCTTATAGCAGTTTGCTTACGACGCACTTTTACGTACGAAAATATGGGGTGTAACAGAAAGAAACAAGTAATTTTTTCATTCAATTAGATGAAGAAGCAAAAATGAATTTGACTAACTGACTAATGTCCTAGATGTACAGATATTTATACACTTCTAACCACTAACTAACTAACTACTCTATTTAGTTATTACAATAATAGTTAACCATAGTTAAGCATCTATCAATCCTTCAACAAGAACACTATGTATTCTAAATTAGAATATTGTGGTATGTTTTGTTCGATTATTGTATTTCAAACTAGAATATTTTAATATGTTTTATTTAATATTCCAAATGAGAATATTATGGTATATTTTGTTAGAATATTGTATTTTAAATTAGAATATTGCGGTATGTTTAGTTTGAATATTGTATTCCAAATTAGAATGTTTGGTATTGTATTTAAAACTAGAATTCTATAGTATGTTTTGTTTGAATATTGTATTCTAAATTAGAATATTATTGTATGTTCTGATTGAATGTTGTATTCCAAATCAAAATATTATTATATATTTAGTTAGAATATTGTATTCCAGATTAAAATATTATGTTATATTTATTTTGGATTGTATTCCAAAGTAGAATATTATGGTATGTTTCAGAATATAGGAAAATATTTGAAGGTATAGCGTGTAATATTTTTGAGATATTTTATATAATTTCAAAACTTAGGTATATCATGAAAGTGAGTTTTTACAAGTTGTTATATTATGTAAGTTTACCAAAAAAATCCACAATATTAGCAAACTTTCTCATTGAAGATTTTCACAGAGTGAGAGTGCTTATTGTTTAACCCTAAAATAGATGTTATGTTCAAATCTAATATTAAGAAAAAATCGGGTTACTAATAATCAAAATTACTTTACTTTCTTGGTAATTCAAGGAATAGGAAAAATAATGGAAATAATAAGTAAGGAAAGAATGATCATTATTGATTGCTAATCTTTCCCAGAATTGTGGTGTGAACACTTGAATCAAATAAAGTCAAGTACTAATTGCATATATTAAAAAATATTCAGATATCGTTACAATTGAGTAACGAGTGCTTATATAAAGATACATAATTATAACGGTTTTCATACTTAATTTTGGATCATTAATGATATTAATTACTTTGATTGCTCGTTACCATATGTAACTATAATGGTTATAATAATAACTGAGGATTTCCCGTAATCAAGATCAATGTCGATTTCTTATAATTATGTATCCCTTTCTTATTTATAGCAAATTCATGAATCTTTGTCTTTGTGGTCTTCATTCATCTCGTGCCTATTTCTTCTTTTCCAACTGTTAGGGTTGGTACCTCTTCTGATGAAACACCGCGGGTGTTTAATTCATTCCTTTTTGTTTCCTTTTATTGACTCAATTAAAAGTGCCACTTGTCACCTCGTTGATGGTCAACGTGTCGTGACTTTTTCTACTAATGTAGATAGTCTCCCTATTTTTTGAATATTCTCAACTGAATATTCGGGAAGTGGTAATTTATTATGGAGGGAATATCTTGTCGCCTTTTCCCGATTATCATAATGCCTTCTTCAAAATTGATGAGACATGCGTCATGTCTATTTAATATTCAGGACACGTGTCTCATTACATGTGCTTATGCAATTTTCAGCGCCTTTTTAGGGTTTTTCTGCAGCTGCATCAGTCACGAAGTGATGATTCCATGATGACAGTTCATAATGACCATCTCTGATGATGGTTGTTTTCCCCTATAAATACCTCATCAAACTCAACTTTGAAAATTCCCTACTTTTTTCCTGCATTCATATTTTTAACTTCTCTTGTAGTTCTTCTTCTTTCTTCTATATCTTTACCATTAAAGATGTCTTTGTGTTCGTTAAACCCTTCCTCGTCACCATACCCTTGTAAGGTAGTAATCGTTGATGAAATCTCTCCCTCTACTACCCCTACTAGGAGTAAGAGAGGTGGCAGACTACGTAACTTAGGTTCTTTGTATACTCGTAGTTCTACTCCTCCTCAAAGTGGTTCTGCCAAACCCTCTTCCACTAGGGATAGAACTTCTGTAACTCCTAGATCTTCCTCTATAGGGAGAGACCATAATGAGACCATACGAGAACCCATTGTTTCTGAGATTGTCCCACAACAATTTTCTTTTGTATCAGATCGTGAAGATATAAGGAAACATGTTTCTTCCATAGAGTCTTTTAACCCTGCTAATCCATCCTAGCTTGATTACTCCTGCCCTTGTTTCCTTGGTTCGACATGATTGTCACTAGAAATCTGATTTTTCAGTAATGACCCCTAGTGCCGATGATAGAAACAACTCCTACCATGAAGGTTCTTTGTTTACACCTACCCTTTCACCTTAGGGTTTACCCCTCCTATTAATCTCGTGATCATTGAATTTTTTCGCTATTCCAATGTTGTCTCGGTCAAAAGGTCCAATTGTGTGAAGGGCAGTTGCTTGCCTTCGTTACTTGTCAGGTTTAGTTTCTGCCTCTTTTAATTTCCATCACTTACTCCACTTGTACTCCCCGAAACATTTTCGTGAAGGTGTTTTCCCCTCGTGACGAGAAGTAAAATATATTTAGTCAGCCCTGTGGATAACCGTGACCGTAGCTGGTACGCTCGATTTGTTGTTGTTCTCATTCGTGAGTTAGTGGGTAATGAGAATATATCGTTCCCTGAGAAATGTAAATTTACACGTGAGTAGTTTTTCCCTCGTATTTATTTTCTTCCCTTAATGCTTTATTTTTATTCACATAAGTATATGTTCATTTTTCAGCAACCATGGAAGTCTTTGCAGAAATTCCTGACTTCCGTGATTGGGTAGAAAAAAATGTTAACTGTTGCTCCCATGGACAAGAGATCTTGAAATTTTCTTTCACAGAAATTTGGATAGAAAGTGAAGACCCGCGGTATACTTTTATTCCCATGGTTCTCCTTCTCTTTGTTCATCCTTGTCTTTTCCTTTGATATATTTTTCATTTGCTTTTTCCAATTTTTGGGGTTTGCCATTCGTGGCATCAGCCCCGCTTCTGTTCCTTCTATTAGGCTTTCTGTTAGCTATGCACATGAACAAATTTTAAGTGTGTCCTCCTCTAAGAGAAAGAATACTGAAGCTCGTGGCTCTAAAGATGAAGAAGGTAATGAAGAAGGTTCCTTCGTAAAGAAATCGTGCGGTTTCAGATGATGNCCCCCCCCCCCCCAGGTTCTATTCCTTTTAACCTTGTTGATGAGATAGAGAGTGTCCACTTCGACATATATGATGAAGATGTTGGTTATTTTGATAACCCCCCCCCCCAAAGTCCGTTGATAGATCCTTTGCCCAAGGATTTAAGGGTGAAGAAAATTTTGGTCTTGTTTCAGAGGATCCACCACTTGCCTCTCTTTCAATCGCTTCTTCAGGTTGTTGATGATGACCTTATTTGTTGACTCAGCTTGTCCGTTAGCCACTGGGTGGTAAGGTGCAGAAGTAATTTGTTTAATTTTTTAACTTTTGAAAAATTCAGTAACTTCCGCACCTATGAATTGTGGCCCGTCTTTGGGAATCCAAATAGACATATTATATTTCTCCAAATGAAGCCCATAACTTCCTTTTCTCGCACTTGTTTGAAGGCACCTGCTTCTACCCATTTTGAGAAATAATCGGTTAGAATTAACAGAAAATGTACCTTTCCCTTAATTTGAGGCAGTGGTCCTGCGATATCCATCCTCCATTTCATGAATGGCCATGGGGATATAACTTAATGTAGCAATTCTGTCGGTCGATATATATTATTAGCGTATCATTTGCACTTATATCACCTTGCTATAAAACTTTTTGCTGCATCTTCCATTTTTTGCCAATAGTATCCCGCTCTTATTAGTATTTTTTCCAACGATCTTTCCCCCGCATGAATTCCTCAATGCACATCATTTACTTCTATCGTTACGTATTCTGTGTTTGAAGGTCCAAGGCATCGTTCTAAAGGTCCACCAAACATTTTGCGATAAAAAATTCCCTCGTATCAAGCAAAACTAAGCAGCCTTCAACCGTAGAAATCGAGATTTCTTTTTATCCTCGGGCAAAATTCCATACTACAAAAGGTTCACAAACTCGTTTCTCTAATCCCAAGTTAAATTATTTAAATTTACCTCATTCTTAGTTTGGTCGAGGGTCGAATGAAATAAGTGTACCACAATAGTATTTTTTGCATTTGCTGCATCAGCGAGGGATGAGAGATTTGACAATGCGTCTGCTTCTACATTTCCTCACTGGGTATTTGTACAACTTTCCATGTCTGGAACTGCCTCAATTGTTCTCGTACCTTTTCGAGGTACTGTTGCATTCGTGTTTCTCTTTCTACATAAGGTCCTTGCATTTCATTGACTACTAGTTGCGTGTCGCTTTTGATTATGATTTGTTCAATACCAAGCTCTCTTGCAAGCTCCAAACCTGCAATCACAGCTTCATACAATGCCTCATTGTTAGTAATTGGGTAACATTTTATTGTCTACCTTATGATTTCACCTGAGGGTGGAATTAAAACAATTCCTTAACCTGCTCCTTTAGAGTTTGAAGAACCATTAGTAAACAAGGCCAAGTCCCCGGATTAGCTCCGGTAAATATTCGTAGCTATTTTTTTGCTTCAGGAATCAGGCTTGAGTTAAAATATGCTACAAAATCTTCTAACACCTAAGACTTTATAGCAGTTCTAGGCTGATATATAATATCATATTCACTAAGATCTATAGCCTATTTAGCTAACCTTCCTAATAATTCTTGCTTGTGTAATATACCCCTTAGTGGAAAAGTTGTTACAACAAAAAGAGGATGACATTAAAAGTAAGTTCTTAACTTCCTTGATGCTATAATTAAAGCTAAAGCAAGTTTTTTTAGGTGGGCACATCTGTTTTCTTGCAGGAGTACTAACGCGCGACCTTACGTTTTCTTCTGCTTGCTCTGCAGTACGAGCCTTATATAGAGCCGCGCTCAAGCTGTAAAAGTAGGCCTACCATCGATGCTAAGATATAGACGAGCTACCATAGATCCCTCACTGACGAATAGCTTTTTAGCATTTCCTGCCTGAGTTGTTGACCATCACCTAGTTGATTCTTGAAGTGGTAGCTCTGGATCAAGAGTTGGATGCGTACCTTATTATTATGAAAATGAGAGGACTCAGCTATTAGTTAGTACCCCCTTGGTTTCGCGGTGGACCTTTTCACTCTATTTTATTATATACGCTTAGTGAAAAGAATGTTTTTTGATACACCTAGGACATGGATTCTATATGAACCAATGGATCTCCCTCACCATCTAGTATAGACTTACTAATATAATAGATTGGAGATTGTTTACCTTTATCTTCACATACCATTACCGCATTTACCGCCACTTCTGACACAGTAGGATAGATGAGCAATCTCTCCCCATCTTTTGGCTTTGCTAACAGGGGCAGTTTTGACAAGTACGACTTTAAATCCTTCAGAGCTTGTTGACATTCGCTAGTCCATTCAAACTGATTTTAGTTTTTCAATACTGAAAAGAACTTAAAGCACTTTTCCGATGATTTGGATATAAACCTTCCTAGAACCGCTACCTTATGTACTTCTTTCTTGTTCGTGAGTACATCAAGTATTTCTTCAATATCTTTTTTCTTCACGAGATTTACTTCAATACCTCTGTTAGAAACAAAAAAGCCCAAAAATTTACCTGAAGCCACGCCAAAAGCGCATTTTTCCGGGTTCAACTTCATGTTGTACTTGCGGAGAATTTCGAAGGTTTCAGTCAAATGTTGAAAATAGTTCCCTACCTGTGTTGAGTTTACCAACATATCTTCTATGTAGAGATCCATAGTTTTTCCCAAGAGTTCTTGAAATATTTTGGTCACCAAGCTTTGATACGTTGCTCCAGTATTTTTAAGCCAGATGGCATGACTTTATAGCAATAAGTCCCTCTGTCTATGACAAATGAGGTCTTTTCCTCATCTAGAGAGACCATTTTCATTTGATTATAACCAGAATAAGCATCTAAAAAACCTAAAAGCTCATGACATGCGGTAGAATCAATTAACTAGTGTATGTGCGGCAAAGGAAATAAATCTTTAGGACAAGCCTATTTAAATCAGTATAATCTCCAAAGACTCGCCACCTTACCTTATTTTTTGGAACCACAACAATATTATCTAACCAATCAGGGTACTTTACCTCTCGTATTGAATCAATTTTCAGAAGTTTTTGTACCCCATCCTGGATTACTTAATTTTTAAATACTCGTTGCTTCCTTTTCTTCTATTTGATAAGTGGATGTAATGGATCCTCATTCATCTTATGGGTCATCATCTCTGGTGGTATACCTGTCATATCTAAATGCGACCAAGCAAAGTAGTATGCATTAACACGTAAAAATTCAATTAACTTACCTTTCATTTTCGGGCTCACGTTTGCTTCGGTTTAAACTTTTCTATCAGGCAAGTGGACAAATAATATTACAGCTTCGAGCTCCTCCGTGGTTGTTTTGATATTCTCATTTTCCTTAGGTTCTTGAATCATATTAGGTTTTGAACCCATATTACTTTGGCCTTGTGAACGTTCAGTTGAGGTGTGAATAGAATTATCCCAAACTGAATTCCTTAATTGCTATTTCGCATCTGCGTCGTTGGATGTTGTATTTGAAATCACCACTGAATTAATATTTCGTGATGCTTGTTGATCTCCCCGAATTTGTCGGATCCACTACTGTGATGGGAATTTGATGACTTGATGCAACGTGGACGGGACAACATCCATATCATAAATCCATGGCTTAACCAAGATTATATGATAGGACATGTCTGCGTCTATTACTTGAAACGTTGTATCTTTGATGACCCTTCAAAAAATGTTGTTAATACAACTTCCCCTTTCGTAACGACGCTCGAATTATCGAACCCAGATAATGATCGTGATTTTGGTATGATTTTATCATTCTCTTGCATTTTCATTTACCACTCTTAGTAAAATGATATTCACTGATCTACCTAGGTCAATCAAAACTCGTTTAACATTAGTATCATGTACAAGCAAAGATATACGAGTGCATCGTTGTGAGGAATCATCAGGCCATCCACGTCTTCGTCATCAAACACTATGTAGTCTCCTTCCAAGACTTGGAGAACTCGTTTCCTGTGGGTGACGTTGACCTTGATGTATTTTTCGCAGTCGTGTACGTTACCCCATTAACTTCTTCTCCCCAGGTTATAATGTTTACCGTTCTTTTTGAAGATAGTGGCTTCGGTGGTTCTTGCATGTTTTTCATGTATGATTGTTTTTTTTCTCACTAAAACAATCAGTGAGATAGCCTTGATTCAGTGGATATTAAACTTAACCTTTTAAGATCCTGCAATCTGTTGTTATATGGCAATGATCATTGTGAAACTCATACCAGAATTCCGGGTTCCTTTTGTTTGGATCCAATCTCATCTCTTTTGGCCATCGTAACTTGCCTCCCATTCCTCTCAGAACAGCCACTAATTCAGAGGTGCGGATGTTGAAACTATAATCTCCTATTCTTGCTTGAGTGCTAGAATCGTTGCCTTGGGTGTCACGTTCCTTTCTGAATCGAAAAGAAGAACTCGTCTCTTTTTGCCTTGATCTTGAATCGAACTGTCCATAGGGGTGTTCATGGTTTGGTTTGAGTCGGTTTTTCTCTAAAAACAAACCAAACTAAGTAAGTCAGTTTTTCAAATATTGGAACCAAACCAAACCAATTGAGTCATTTTTTATCGATTCGATTTTTGTCGATTTTTTGATTTTTTCGGTTATTTATCGATTTTTTTCTTAAATATGAGACATACACTACCAAACGCATATTTCGGCAACAACATTTTCTACGTAACACTATCAAATCAATCGCTCTTTGAGAAATCTATTATTTTCAAGATATATTAATAATATTGAATCAAATAGTGATGAATAATTTAAGTACTCAATTAAAAATTGATTATTTTTAAAATAAAATAAATTCTTGTACTTTGTAAAAGAAAATTACCAATTAAACTAGAATGTAAAGGCAAATTAGATAATTATAATATCAAATAACTAGAGTAAAAATACAAATGACTAATATTTACCATAAAATTTTAGAGATTTTGTATAAAAATATACATACATACAAACATACATACATACATACATACATACATACATACATACATACATACATACATACATACATACATACATACATATATACATATATACATATATATATATATATATACACATATATACATACATGTAACAATAAATTTAAATAGCTACTTTTATAGTCGGTTTGGTTCGATTTTTTTTGGTTATTTTTTTATTAAAACCAAAACCAAACCAAATGTGATCGGTTTTTAAAATTCAAAATCAAAACCAAACCAAATCTAAAAAGTATCGATTTTTTTGGTCGGTTTGGTTCAGTTTTCGGGTTTTTATGAACACCCCTAAGTCTGTGCATTCTCTTGTTTAGGCCGGGAATATCTCCATGTAGGTCCCATGTAAGCCTCGTACATGTTCTTACTAGACCTTCTCTCTTATTCCAATCGTCTAGATCCTGGAATTTCATCTGCCCTTGGCTGAGTAACCGTATCTTATTCTATCTGCAGCTTCTTGTTGTATCGATTGTACACATCGTTCCAAGGAGTTGCAGGAAACTCCCGCAAAATCTCTTTCAACCTTCTCGTGGATTCTGAAATTTTCTCATTCAAATTGCTTGCTAATGCCATAGTCGCCCAATTATCAGGTACTCGTGGTAGCATCATTCTCTCATGTTGGAATCTATCTACGAACTCTCTGAGCAATTTTGTACTTCCCTATTTAACTTTGAAGATATCCTCCATCCCTTTTCAACTTTTTGATCCCCCTGAATGTGCTTTTATAAACGAATCTACAAGCTTGGCAAAAGAATCAATAGAGTTTTTAGATAAGAGTGAGTACCATGTTAATGACCCTTTCGTGAGAATTTCGCCAAACTTCTTGACCAAGACTGATTCAATTTCCCGCTTGGTTGAATCATTGACTTTCACACCTGTGTTGAATGCATCAACCTGATTTCGTAGGTCAAATGTCCCATCATATTTAGGGATATCATGCATTTTAAAATTTTTGAGATTTGGCAAAGGTGTTACACTTGGCTTCCAGCGTTGCCGTGAATATTTGTCAATATCCACACCCTTGATTACAGCAGGCACGCCAGGTATTTGCTCTATACGTTCATTTTGCTCCTTGAATTGTTTATGCAAAGTTAGTATTAAACTTTGTAAATTAGAATTATTCGGTGTACATGATCCTCCATCTAGGGATTCGTTTGCACTTCTCCACTTCCAGAATTGCAAGTCCTGAACGCGGATTTTTCAAAGTGGTGTTCACTGGTGGTGGAGTTTGTGTTGCGTTGGGCAATCCACTCACAAATGCTCGTAGTGCTTCGTTCACGTGTTGTGCAATCAGCTGTTTCAAAGCATCCTGCTCGACGGTTTGTTTACCTCCATGTTGCCCATCAGTACGAAAGCAGACCTTTCAGGTGAATTTTCTCATGAATGTTGAGGAGTACTTGTGGGTGTGTGATGTGGTGGAGTTCCACCTTGTTGATTCAACTGATTATTTCGTTAGCAGTAGACATGTTTTGTTGCTAAAAATAAGATTTGAAAAGTGAACAGATTATCAGATTCCCGGCAACGGAACCAATTTGTTTAACACAAAAAATAGATTTTAAGGTTAAAGCTAATATTAAGAAAAATCGGGTTACTGATAATCAAAATTACTTCACTTTCTTGGTAACTCAAAGAATAGAAAAAATAATGAAAATAATAAGTAAGGAAAGAAAGCTTATTGTTGATTGCTAATTTTTTCCAGCATTGCAGTTTGAACACGTGAATCGAATAAAGTAAAAGATTGATAGCATATATTGAAAAGTATTTAGATGCCTTTACAAGCGAGGAACGAGTCCTTATATAAGGATACCTAATTATAACGGTTTCTCTGCTTAATTCAGGCTCGTTAATAGCATTAAATTGTTTTGATTGTTCGTTACCATATTTAATTGTAATGCCAATGGAAAAATATTCGTATTTTAATTATTTCAAAATCTATTTGGAGTGAGCATCCACTGTAACGTCCTTCTTATATCAATATAAAATAGAATCCGAAGTGATTCTGAATCATAACGACATTATTCAGAAGTCGTCTGAGTGTGTACGTAATCTAATAAATTGCTCTCATCATGTTCTGATCATATTATCAACATTAATTAGTCAGCAATCATTTACTGAAACTCTTAAATTGTGTTCAAAGCCCTGTAGTTTTGTCATTTGATAGCATGAAAGCCCTTATAATAACGCATTACAGATACAAAGCTTCATATCCCTAAATTTAGTTTAGATTTTTTTTTTTAATCTAACCTTACATAGGCATGCACTAAAACTCTATAACAATTAACATTGGAGTAGTAAACTGAAAACCTGTTCAATGTACAAAGTACAAAGTGGCCATGTGACTTCATAAGTTTAGAGGTTTCCCCAAAAAATTAAGAGAAGTTAATGGTGTATTTGATAGGAGTACGACATAAGTCATTTTTAAGAAAAGTGACTTATTTTCTGCCGGAAATCAACTTATTAAGTACAAAAAATAATATTAGCAAATCATATATTACTAGTATTTTGATAAATTTTAGAATATTAAAGATTGGTAATAATATTTAAGTATTGGTTAAAACAATGATACAAAGTAAAGAGTTGAGATAATTGTGAATGAAACTGACTTAAATCAAACACTAGAAAATAACATATTTTCTGAAAAATATATTCCATCATTACCCAAGCATGCCCTAAAACTTCTGAAAATTTTATTTCCTATCAAACAAAAACAAAAACAAAAACACAGACAAGAGTCACAAGACAAGGGCAGGGGCCTAAGAAACTAAGCCAAAGAAAGAAAAAAAAGAAAGGGGATAGTGACAAAATGAAAAACAACCCTATAGAATAAGACGGTGGATGATCACATGAAGAAGACCTTACCAACAAACCTTCTCTTTGTTTAACCAAAGAATTAGACCCTTTGACTAAAGCTTATTTTTAAAAAATTGGGTTATTAATAATCGAGGTAATGGAAAAAAATGAATAATAAACAATATTGCAGAAATATAGAAAATCGAAGTTAATTGTATTCGAGAATCAGATGCTTTTACAAGTTGTATTCCCCTCCCTTATATAGGAGATTCTTATAACCTTCGACTCTTGCTATGGTTACTCATTAATGACTAATTATGACATTAATGAGGCGTTACAAAGGATAACGGTAATTGGGGTTCGGTTACATAACGTTCGAGTAATCAATTGTGGGTCTTTGAATCTGCCCGTAGCTTTGTCTAGATTCGTTCTGACCGTGCCTCTCTCCCGTTTTGATCAAGTTGAGTTTCCCCTGGCTGATAAGTTCGGGGGTTTATTGAACTGTGCCTCTTTGTACTGTACCTCTTCAAAGAATCACGTCCAGCTGTCGCGTTTTATTGTGTCCACGTGACTGGCTGAGTTGTCAAAAGCTGGCTTACGTGAAACTCTTTTTTACCAATACAGATAGTCCCCCCACTTACCATATATTTAACGATTAATATTTGGTAAGTGGATATTCATTTATGACGGGAATATTTGCCGCCGCTTTCCTTGAATCATTGTATCCTTCTCTGCACCATAGGCATCGTTTGTCACTTTCATTTGATTCTCATACCACGTGTCCTTTTCGGATTGGTTCTGCATTTACTCGGCACCTTTTAGGGCTTTTTGCGGCTGTGCCAGTCCCGAAGTGACATCTTCAATTATGACTNGAAACACTTTTCTAACTTTGTCTTTTGTAAAGAACTTTCTTCTTTGCCTTTGTAAACATGTCTTCTACAAACCAACCTCAAAGAATAATAGATATTGAAAATTTGACGCCATCTTCTGCTCCGACTAGGAGTCGGAGGGGTGGTAGACTTAGAAGTCTAGGATCCACTCCTTCGAGGGGTTCCTCTTCTTCTCAGATAGTTCCTTCTCCTTCCACTAGATCTCCAGTTTCTCCGAGGTTTAGGGTTTCTCTGTCTTTGTCTAGAGGTAGAGGCGAACGCCTTCGTGAACCTGGAGTTGATGAAATTGTCCCTGCTGAGTTTGTTTTTGTTAGGGATAGTCAAGTTCTTGTAGACCATGTTTCTTCTCTTGATAGTGTCGAAAGATATCCAACCCTTATAACTGAGGGTCAGATTTCCCTTATTCGTAGGGAGTGCTTTTGGAGGTCTGACTTCCTGTCTATATTCTGAATAGTAATCAAATAATAACGTCTTACAAGATGGGATATTCTTTTTTTTATTCGTATCCTTTTACTTTAGGGTTTAGACCCCCCATTGACCCAGTTATAATTGAGTTTTGTCGTTTTTTCAATATCTTCTTAGGACAAGTTGGCCCGCTTGTGTGGCGAGTTGTCGCATGTCTTAGGAGTTTGGCTTCTTTAGCCTCGGTTCCTTTTACCCTCAACCATCTTATTCATATATACTATCCTACCTTATTTCGTGAAGGGGTTTTCACTCTGACTTCTAGAAGAAAAAGAGTGTTGGTAACCCCTAGAGATGATAAGGATAGGGGTTGGTACCTCCGGTATGTTGTTGTACGCACTGTTGGTTTAGTGGGTGAAGAAAATCTTCCCTTCCCTGAGAAGTGGAATCGCGCACGTGAGTATGCTTTAGCTCACATTTACTTTTTCTTGTTTTGACTTGAGATATTTTATTAGCACCGTATCTGTTTTTTCTTCTCTCAGCAATCATGAATACTGTTGAGAATGTCTCCGGTATTCGTGATTGGGTAGAAAAATTATTGTTTGTTGCTCCTTCAGAAGAGAGATCTTGGAAGTACTTCGTTGGGAGGTATGGTTGGCAAGTAAAGACCCATGGTAAGTGAAGCTCTTGTTCTTGCTTCTTTCC
>ML305467.1:0-57268 GCA_005239505.1 Nicotiana paniculata | reverse complement strand
TGGATCCTCGTGTGGAAGACCCAAAAACTGCCCGTTTGCATGAAGTAGTTGGATCATGCTCTGTTTCAGCTCAAAGTGCCCAGTGATTCTGGGCTTCACGATGATGGAGGTAACATTAGCAATACTGGGCATTGCCACCTCCTGGACAGCCATGTGTTGTTCCTCTGCCATGTTCACAGGAAATCGGATGAAGTCCTGAATATTTTCTGTATCTCTTGCTTCTCGCAACCTCATATGAAATGATCTCTCAGGTTCGGGGTCAAAGCCATCAAGTCTATCCTGGCTTTTGACCCTATGCATTCACTCGAAGTTCCTGAGATTAGAGCAAAAATCACGTGACGTTAGACTCAATGAAATAAACAATTAAAGCAAGTAACTAAAAAGTAGTCTATATTCAAGTCCCCGGCAACGGCGCCAAAAACTTGTTGGTCCCAAAACGCACATGCAAGTATACGTGGTCGTAGCAAGTAATATAATGTTAAATCGAATGTCGAACCCACAGAGGCTTGCGTAAACTACTTGCTGAATCACTCTAATTGTTATTTAATCGAGCCAAAATAAAATCCAGGAATGTAACTGAATTATACTACGATTCTATGAACTAACTACTTCTTAAGTAACAAGAGTATTGTTGTGTGTATTCAGTAGAGACAAATATTCCAGGGTTGCGCTCAATTCGCAACTCGTATTGCATTCTAATTAACTCTCCCCTTCATATAATTCACTCATGGTTGCTAATTAATCGATAATTGCTCTCATAGCCTTCTCCCGAAGCACTACTCACCTATTCTCAATAGATTAACGCCTATATTCCTATGAAATTAATCTATTAGAACGCACTAAGATTATAATGTTTAATTAAGCACGGTGACTAGGTATATTCCTATCCTAAACACAAATCGGCTTCCCTGAAGGGTTAAGATCACGCTCTCTTCAATTCTTCTCTAATCTATATAAGGCTTTCCCAAGCATAACATAGATAGTATATAGAACCAAATTGCTGGCCAGACAATTAAGCAATTAAACGCAGAATTGAAGAAACAACCATATATTGAGTGAACTATAATCAAGGTTAAATTAATGTCGAATAACAATATTCATGGCTAAACCACAACCACAGAACAATGGTTGTTTAGCCACTCATGCTAAAATCAAAAAATTGCGTAAGTTTTGCATAAATTGAAAATACTAGAATAAGATGAAGAAAACTGAGAAATCCTTCGCTTCCTAATGATCCTGTGTGTATCTTCTCTCCAAAAATGGCATCCTCCCTTCAAAGTTGTGTTTTTGGGTCTATTTATATGTTTGGGAAAAACCCTAAACGTGCAGGAAACTTCTATTCATACCGGGAAACACTTAAAACCTTCAAAACTTGGATTGTACCGGACCAAAGACACTAGGCGTTAAGCCTCAAACGCCCAGCTATAGCCTGGGCAGGCCTGGTGTTAGGGCTCTCACGCCCCCCAAACGCCTGGTCATGCCAGGATTTATAGCCCAAACGCCCAGCTATAGCCTGGTATGACCAGGCTTTACAGCTCAAACGCCCGTCTATAGCCCGGGTCACTCCTTTTTGACTCATGAGCGTATTTTTGACGTTTATGCATCCATTTAGCTCTGCTTCCATCTCCAATTCACCTACAAATGAAATAGACTCCATTATGCACATATGACGTGTATTTCTATCACAACGCACATAAAATGTAAGGTACATAATGCTTAAAACCATGAATTCTAGCCACACATCATTACGTATGCAACGTTAAAAAAAGGATGTAAGGGTTACTTCCCGAGATGTTATTGATGGATAAGGAGCCAGTACGTGAGGTAAGTTAAGACAAGGAAATAACCCAAGAAAGATTACATGGAATATGGATATGGGAATGGGACGACGAATAATTAGTATTTGATTCAGGAAGATCCTAGTTATGACTAGACAAGAGGTTACAGACAAATCAACATATCATGCAAGATAAATATAGTGAACCGAACATGGAGAATTCAGCCTCACTGTAATGTCATTATAATAATTGAGATATACTGAAATAGGAGTCGGGGTAGTTAAAGGTACCGTATGAATGTTACGGTAACAAAAGAGAGTGCCACTAGGTAGACAGTCAAAATAGCAGTTCAGAAGCAACCCTACAAGCACAAAGGAATGAAGGTAAGAAACTACGGATAATTATAGGAAAGGGAGGACATCACAAGGTCCGTAATAAGCTCACAGCTTTACAAGAATCAAGGATTCTCCCCAAGTACTATAACGAAAGACTAGCTGAGGATATAAGGAAGAAGGCTTCAACCTAAGCACAGTAACCTAAAGAGTAAATGGTCTTGTAGCAATAATCTGACTATGACATTGTATGCACTCCATAAGAAAGTGGCACTTACCGTGGCTAATGAACGGGAAGTAAATTTTAAAAGCAATACTCGAGATCATATGAAGTTGCACGAAAAATTCGGCATGCGTGATAACTAAGATAAGCTAAGTAGGCACACAACAAGGAGATAGAAAGACTAGGGAAAGTAATAGCTTACGTTTAAAAGAAAGCAGAGAAGGAGCGGAAGGAATTATTGGATCAATGATCCAAAGTGGATTACTTTATGAACGCATTTAAGGGTTCGGAGTTTTATACATGCAGCATATACAGCCATAGAAGATTCTGGTATACGTTAAAAGAAAGAATTGAGCGCAGATGATAAATGAAGGATTAAATTGTTAAAGGATTGTATCATGCATATTCCTCAGCGCAAAGAACGGCTAAATATAAAAACTAATACCATGAACCCTAGAACGGGAGATAATTCAAGCTGACATAAAGGCGGGCAGGAGAATGAGGAAACTAAAGAGTTACGTCAACAAAGTGAATCGCGAATACGATTATTGGACCCAGAAATTATAGAAATGGTGAATGAGAATATTGTAAAACTACTCTTAATATTATATGTATCAGAGAGATAGTACAATATCCATATTCTATAATGGCTCAACGATAGAGCTAGTTAAAAGAGTACCAGCCTTATAAGAAGTCAATATGAAGATCCCACCGGATCGTGTATACACTAGAGGTGCAAGTATTATAGTAGAGATTCAAGTTGTGGATGCGAATTATACCTATGTAGAAGGGAGGTCATGAAAGAGATAGGAGATGTGATTCAAGATTTTAAGGTAAGTAAAATAAAGGTAGACAACGTACGAGGTACTCAAATGCAGAAGGTTGGGAATAGTCCCTACTTCGGATAGAAGGCTAGGAGAGCAGGGATTCAGTATCCAGAAATGGTAGTGGCATCATCAGTGGCATATCTTCCAGCCTATGGTTTCTAGGTATGGACAAATCTAGTCAAGAGAGCAAAGAAGAGTTGGAGACAATGAGATGTCTCGCTTGATGATTCCATAATAACATAACAAAATCTATGGTGCAAGGAAGTTGAAGGAAGGAGGCGAGTAGTATAAATGGCTATGTATGGGTCATAAACTAAAGTATGGTAAAGCGGCAAGATTGTAGGAAGAAAGGAGTAAGGATAAGAAAGGGAGAGTGAGAAGATAACGATAATGGATAAGTCCTCAGGATTAAGCCCATGAAAACAAGAAGAGCAGATGGTTTCTCTAAGTTATACAAAGCTCACTATAGCCTGAATAAACTCAAAGGAGTCTAGGACTAATAACATTTACAAGAGATGGAATGTTGCCCTGGTATTAGAATGAGGGTGTGATTGTGATAAATAAAAAACCACGTTTGGGCCTTCGATTGAGTAATGGTCTGACGAAGAAAAGAAAAGGATTTCATGAATTGGACAGGATTAAAATAGCCACGTAAGGTGAGTCACATTGGGATGCTATGAAATACGGTTATGGAAATATAGAATCGTATCACCCAAAAGTTCCACGATACAATATGAGCCCTAGTGATTACGTAAGAGGTTCTAAGTTATCAGTGGTATATTGTAAATCAATATTAAGGTGAATCAACAATAGATGGACATAAATCACAAAGTATGAGGTGAGATTAGGCTGGCATTCTTAAGATGAACAAGCAATGATGAAGCATTAAAGGATTTAGATTTATAGATATTGGATAAATAACGAAAGTAACATGTAGTTCGGTATCAGACCTCTATAACAATAAAGTCATATAAATGGATAAGCGGATCTATGAAATAAGATGTAGCAATATTCGTAAGTCCAAAAGAGTACCAAAGGGACATCTTGTCAAGCTCTGTATATGTTTACAAACTGAGGCCTAGATATTGGATAAAAGCTGGAGGGAAAGAGGAGAGAAGAGTCGCATAAGTGCACTTACAAAGCTAGAGTCATACAAGCTACATGACAAGAGGTAGCAACAGTTACGATATTTGACAGATTTTGACCACAAGTCGGGATATGAGAAAGAATACTAAAGCGGGGGAAATGCCCTAGACTTTGGAATCATTCACAAAATGGGTTGACAAGATGGCAAGGAAAGTACTACAGTATTCGTAAGACATAAGTTATGAAAGTGATAAGTACATCAGTCAATATTCGAGGACGAATGTTCCAAAGGGGATAATGATGTTTCACCCCATGTTTTCGTTCATGAAAGTATGCCATAAGTGAATTGATAAAAGCTCGAGAATGAGATGTTACATCCCGCATTTTCGGACGTTAAGGTTTCGTCGTAAAGTTAATCAACGCAAGCTCGGGAATAAGATTATTTTGAGGGTACAAGTATTATGCCATTTCAAACAAGGGATAAGAAAATTCGTGAAGATGAGAGGGTAAGCAAATCGAAAAAAATGAGTTTCGTCAAAGCTTGGTAGTATGGGATAAAATACGGTCCGATATATAATATCCGATATTTATGGACTAGTGCCATACAAGGTACTACATGACCATGATAGCAAGGTGTACAAGGTATGTTAAAAGCGAGCAGTAGTTTAAGTAATTTGAGATAATGCTTAATTATGCAGGTAATTAGTTAATTATCGGGTAGCGGGATATTACCTAATTAATGAATTAGTTATAGGATAATATTAAAACCCCTCCCCACCCCACGTAGCAAAAATCCACCACTCAAACTAAATGACTCATTAGTCATGATTGGTTAGGTGGCAATTAGTTAAGATAACATTCGTTATTTATGGGGATATGTAGAGCAAATTTTACTTATTAAGTGAAAAACTTAAAATTGTTCTTAGCAAGAGGAACAAGTAAGCCATTCCATATTTAGCCACCAGATCTTTGGAGCTAGTAAATTGTCCACTGCCAAAAAAGGATTGGTGAAGTTGTAAATTAATACTAATGTTAATTGAAGAAAATAAAATGTCTTATTACTTTGGCCATCATATAGACTTGTTATTCAGGTTCATCATGTTACTTTTTTGTCGTGTGCTGCTATGTATTGTATAAAAGTTGGTTTCTTGTGATGTGTGAATTACACGAATTTCATTTTCTGTGGAAAAGAGCAAATCATGTATGATCTATCCGCTAGGTTAGAAAAGTGTATCAAATCAAAAGCTTATGTTGATGCAGTGAAATACTACACTGGAGCCATGCCCATTTTCAAGGTTTTGGCATAAGGGTCCGTGTTCCCTATTTCGATCTCACTATTACATGTTTCGTCGCAAATAACTTGTGTTAGAGGGATTGTCAAGAGAATCGACTCAGGTATATTAAGGCTAAGCCCTTACTTCATTTTGCATGATCTCGTAATTACACAAGTTTGATAACGAGGCATAAAGAAAAATTCATGTCCCGAAATTTACGTATATTTTTCTAGTTTTGTAAGTTACAATAAACTTGTTATCGGGACTTCATATTCATTTGAGTATTCCCTTTTTCTAGTCAAGAGAGCGTAGAGTCTATATATACAGTATTACAGTTTCATTACCGTCGAGCTATAATCGATGAGCAGGCCCCTATTTGGCAACCTAAGATCAGATGGTAAGATATATACCGAGCCAATTGTGGTCGAGCGCCTACGAGCGAGCCCAGTTGGTCGAGATACAGAGCCTAGTTTGGTCGAGCGCCTATAAGTGAGCCTACTACGGCAGAGCAGTTATATATATATACACCGAGCCTTATAAGGCCGGACAGCTATTTTACTTACTATATTGAGAGAGTTGAAACAGTATCAGCAGGTAAGCATATCTTCAGATTATCTTTAACTTCCAGTTGCTTTCACTTATTGTAATATAAGTTCAATTTGAGCTTTCAGTATATTTCCTTAATACTCGGTACATTATTTCGTACTGACGTCCCTTTTTTGGGGATGCTACATTTCATGTGTGCAGGTTCAGACAGACAAATGGGTAGACCTCATCATTAAGTGTTGCTCGAGTTTAGCTTGATCGGTAAGCTCCATGCCTTTCAGAGTTGCTGAGTCTAGAGCTTTATGTACATCTTGTGTATATATGTATATATGTATTGAGTAGGTCGGAGAGTTGTCCCGATCATAGTATATCCACCAGTAGAGGCTTGTAGACATATCATGTTAGTTAGTGCAGTATGTTGGGCTTGTATTCCTGGTATGTATATTTCACTGGTTTGTCAGCTGCAATAATTATGACGGCCTTGTTGGCCCATCTTTATAATGATATTTTGTCAAAATTCGCAGTTGTCTTTAAATGTGGCCCATGACCAAAGTATGACATCACATGTTCACAGTTCCTTAGTCGGAAGTTGATACACAAGGATAAGTGAGGCGTCGGGTGCCGGTCTCGCCCCCGAGGTTTGGGGCGTGACAAAAGTGGTATCAAAGCAGTTCTGTCCTAACAATCCGTGTCTAGTAGAGTCTTATTTATGGGTGTGTCGTGCACCACCCTTATAAGCAGGAGGCTATAGGGCATTTAGGACTGTCACTCTTTCTTCTTACTCTATATCGTGTGGTAGAGCTCAGTTGTAAGAACACCATTTCCGAAACTCAACCTTATTCATAATACGGCGATGCCTTCATTTAGAAAGATGGTTGGCAAGGGATTGAATGCAGTTGTGAAAGAGTTGAGTCAGAAGAACCCGGTGAGCTTCTGGAAAAGGAGCCTTAAGGCAAGAATATATATCCACCTTTATGGTGAAAGACAATGAGAGATTTAGAAGATAAGTACAAGTTTCAACAAGTAAAGGAAGCAAGGTGAAAGAGGGTACGAGGTACCCACCTAATGAAGATTGTCCTTATTTACCATTTAGGATGAGAGATATAAGCATTTTGAGTTACTTTCAACAGTAACAGAGGTATGCATAATTGGCCACACCGATCTAAGTTATGCTCTACTGGGAGCTAAAAAATATGGTTTAGGAGGAGGACATAATATCACGATCCCTCTGGGGTTAGAGTGACCCAAAATGGTTGATGAACTGTTTGCTTTAGTTGACATTTTCGAAGGATATTGCAAATGTGCTAATAGATCTCCTTGTGAGACACCTAGATTGTGCACTCTAAAATAGTACAGCTAGATATGAGCACTGGAAGCCTTGAAGGAATAAATATTACCTTAGTATGGCTCCCGTCCCCAGGAAAGAAAGAATGTTAGGAAATTCGAAGAGCCAAGGGATAGAGCAAGGGGAATTAAAAGCAAAAGAATGTCTTGTTCGAGTTTTCAGAGTAAGGTAATAGACATAGATGTTAGCGGGATATAAGAAGAGAGTTAATGAAGCATTATGAGTAAGATGTGATACATGGATGACAACGGTAGGTCAAAAAATGACAGTATTACAGAGTCTACAGTCAAGTAAAGGAAAAGACAAAAGATGACAGGCCTTGAGACAATAGAAGAGTATAGGTCATAAGGTCTCATATCTTCATTTCGATAAATAAGTTCGCAACTCTAACGGGATTAACAGAAGGAAAAGCTAGACCCCAAAGTTATAGAAATCAATATGGGCTGGTGAACAAGATAAACTAAACATGAATTAGAGACTGAGTGATTTCATAATAGTCAACATCATGAGAATTTCAGATCGCGTTTCGGAGATAATAAAATGGAAAGAAGATTCATGAGAAATTCAGAGAATGGTCATTCAGGAAGACGCTTCCGTAAAGAAAGCAATGGGAGCAAAGTAAAGCTTAAGGGAATGTATGCGCCAGTTACACTAAGTGTCACCATCGCGAGTAAGGAATTTTGTTATCCTTGGTACAGAAGGATTACCGCAAAGGCAACTAAGGGTCATTGATGATGTGAAAGGACGCCAAAGATGAAGAGGAAAAACATCTATAGGTAGGTCGTCATAGCTCCAAGTCATAGTACTCCCCTAAAAGGGGGAACCATTTGAATGTTGTGGCATTAAGTCAAAATTAAGTGGATTTAGTAACTCTGGAATAATAAAGGAAGAATGCGATAAAAATAAGAAAGGGATGAGATTGCACTTATTCAAATGTTACAGATATGCCATGATTCCAGAATGTTATGTAAGCAACGTCAAAAAAAAGGAAGTAAGGGTTCCTGCCAGGGATGTTATTGATGGATAAGGAGCCAGTACATGAGGTAAGTTAAGACAAGGAAATAACCCAAGAAAGATTACATGGAATATGGATATGGGAATGGGCCGACGAATAATTAGTAGTTGATTCAGGAAGAGCCTAGTCATGACTAGACAAGAGGTTACAAACAAATCAACAGATCATGAAAGATAAATATTGAGAACCGAACATGGAGAATTCAGCCTCGCAGTAATGTCTTTATAATAATTGAGATATATTGAAATAGGAGTCAGGGTAGTTAAAGGTACCGTATGAATGTTACGGGAATAAAATAAAGTGCCACTGGGAAGACAGTCAAAATATCAATTCAGAAGCAACCCTACAAGCACAAAGGCATGAAGGTAAGAAACTACTAATAATTATAGGCAAGGGAGGACATCACAAGCTCCGTAATAAGATCACAGCTTTACAAGAATCAAGGATTCTCCCTAAGTACTACAACGAAAGACTAGCTGAGGAAATAAGGAAGAAGGCTTCAACCTAAGCACAGTAACCTAAAGAAGAAATGGTCTTGTAGAAATAATATGACTACGACATTGTATGCACTCCATAAGAAAGTGGCACCTACCGTGGCAAATGAATGGGAAGTAAAATTTAAAAGCAATACTCGAGATCATATGAAGTTGCACGAAAAATATGGCATGCGTGGTAACTAAGATAAGCTAAGTAGGCACGCAGCAAGGAGGTAGAAAGACCAGGGAAAGTAATAGCTTATGTTTAAAATAAAGCAGTGAAGGAGCAAAAGGAATTAATTGATCAATGATCCAAAGTGGATTACGTTTTGAACGCATTTAAGGGTTCGGAGTTTTATACATGCAGCATATACAGCCATAGAAGATTCTGGTATACGTTAAAATAAAGAATTGAGTGCAGGTCATAAATGAAAGATTAAATTGTTAAAGGATTGTATCATGTATATTCCTCAGCGCAAAGAACGGCTAAATATAAACACTAATACCATGAACACCAGAATAGGATATAATTCAAGCCGACATAAAGGTCGGTCAGGAGAAGGAGGAAACTAAAGAGTTACGTCAACAAAGTGAATCAGGAATCCAATTATTGGACCTAGAAATTATAGAAATGGTGATTGAGAATATTGTAGAATTACTCTTAATATTATAGGTACAAGAGAGATAGTACAATAGCCATATTCTATAATGGATCAAAGATAGAGCCAGCTAAAAGAGTACCAGCCTTATAAGAAGTCAATATGAAGCTCCCACCGGATTGTGTATTCACTAGAGGTGCAAGTATTATAGTAGAGATTCAAGTTGTGGGTGTGAATTATACCTTAGTGGAAGGGAGTTCATGAAAGATATAGGAGATGTGATGCAAGATTTTAAGGTAAGTAAGATAAAGGTAGACAACGTACGAGGTACTCAAATGCAGAAGGTTGGGAATAGTCCCTACTTCGGATAGAAGGCTAGGAGAGCGGGGATTCAGTATCCAGAAATGGTAGCGGCATCGTTAGTGGCATATCTTCCAGCCTATGGTTTCTAGGTATGGACAAATCAAGTCAAGAGAGCAAAGAAGAGTTGGAGACAATGAGATGTCTCGCTTGATGATTCCATAATAACATAACAAAATCTATGGTGCAAGGAAGTTGAAGGAAGGAGGCGAGTAGTATGAAATATGATTATGGAAATAAAGAATCGTATCACCCAAAATTTCCACGATGCAACATGAGCCCTAGTGATTACGTAAGAGGTTCCAAGTTATCAGTGGTATATTGTAAATCAATATTAAGGTGAATCAACAATAGATGGACACAAGTCACAAAGTATGAGGTGAGATTAGGCCGTCATTCTTAAGATGAACAAGGAATGATGAAGCATTAAAGGACTTAGATTTATACATATGGGATAAGTAACGAAAGTAACATGTAGTTCGGTAGCAGACCTCTGTAACGAATGTTCCAAAGGGGGTAATGATGTTACACCCCATGTTTTCGTTCATGAAAGTATGCCATAAGTGAATTGATGAAAGCTCGAGAATGAGATGTTACATCCCGCATTTTCGGGCGTTAAGGTTTCGTCGTAAAGTTAATTGACGCAAGCTCGGGAATAAGATTATTTTGAGGGTACAATTATTATGCCATTTCAAACAAGGGATAAGAAAATTCGTGAAGATGAGTGGGTAAGCAAATCGAAGAAAATGAGTTTCGTCAAATCTTAGCAGTATGGGATAAAATGCGGTCAGACCTATAATACCCGGTATTTATGGACTAGTTCCATACAAGGTACTACATGACCATGATAGTAAGGTGTAAAAGGTATGTTAAAAGCGAGCAGTATTTTAAGTAATTTGAGACAATTCTTAATTATGCGGGTAATTAGTTAATTACCGGGTAGAGGGATATTACCTAATTAATTAATTGGTTATAGGACAATATTAAAACCCCTCCCCTCCCCACCCCACGTGGTAAAAAGCCACCACCCAAACCAAATGACTCATTAGTCATGATTGGTTAGGTGGAAATTAGTTAAGATAACATTCATTATTTATGGGGATATGTAGAGCAAATTTTACTTATTAAGTGAAAATTTGAAAATTGTTCTTAGGAAGAGGAACGAGTAAGTCACTCCATATTTTAGCCAGCAGATCTTTGGAGCAAATAGGCCACTTCCAACAAGGTATTGGTGAAGTTGTAAATTAATACTAATGTTAATTGAAGAAAATAAAATGTCTTATTACTTTGGCCATCATATAGACTTGTTATTCAGGTTCATCATGTTACTTCTTTGTCGTGTGCTGCTATGTATTGTATAAAAGTTAGTTTTTGGTGATGTAAGAGTTACACAAATTTCATCTTCTGTGGAAAAGAGCAGTTCATATATGATGTGCCCGCTAGGTTAGCAAAGTGTATCAAATCATAAGCTTATGCTGATGCAGTGAAATACTACACTGGAGCCATGCCCATTTTCAAGGTTTGTGCATAGGGGTCCTTGTTCCCTATTTTGATCTCACTGTTACATGTTTCGTTGCAATTAACGTGTCTTAAAGGGAATATCAAGAGAATCAACTCAGGTATGTTAAGTCTAAGCCCTTCCTTCATTTTGCATGATCTCGTAATTACACAAGTTCGATAACGAGGCATAAAGAAAAATTCATGTCCAAAATTTACGTATTTTTTTCTAGTTTCGTAAGTTACAATAAAATCGCTATCGGGACTTCATATTAATTTTAGTATTCCTTTTTTCTATTCAAGAGAGCGTAGAGTCTATATATACAGTATTACAGTATTTTCATTACCATCGAGCTATAATTGATGGGCAGGCCCCTATTGGCCAACCTCTGATCAGATGGTAAGATATATACTGATCCTACTGTGGCCGAGCGCCTATGAGCGAGCCCAGTTGATCGAGATATAGAGCGTAGTATGGCCGAGCGCCTATGAGCAAGACTACTACGATTGAGCAGTTATATATATATACGGATCTTACAAGGCCGGACAGCTATTTTACTTACTATATTGAGAGAGTTGAGTCAGTATCAGCAGGTAAGCATATCTTCAGATTATCTTTAACTTCCAGTTGCTTTCACTTATTGTATTATCAATTCAATTTCAGCTTTCATTATATTTCCTTACATAATCGGTACATTATTTCGTATTGACCTCCCTTTTCTGGGGACTCTGCATTTCATGTGTGTGCAGGTTCAGACAGACAGACGGGTAGACCTCCTCATTAAGTGGTGGATGAGTTCATCATGATCGGTAAGCTCCATGCCTTTCGGAGTTGCTGGGTCTAGAGATTTGTGTACATCTTGTGTATATATGTATATATGTATTGAGTAGGTCAGAGAGTTGTTCCGATCACAGTATATCCACCAGTAGAGGCTTGTAGACATATCCTGTCAGTTAGTGCAGTATGTTGGGCTTGTAGGCCTGGTATGTATATTTGATTGGTTTGTCAGCTGCAATAATTATGACGACCTTATTGGCCCAGCTTTATAATGATATTTAGTCATCATTCGCAGTTGTCTTGCAATGTGTCTCATGACCAAAGTATGACATCACATGTTCACAGTTCCTTAGTTGCAAGTTGATACGCAAGGATAGGTGAGGCGCCGGGTGCCGGTCTTGCCCCCCAGGTTCGGGGAGTGACATAAAGATGAATTGTAATAACCAAATATCAATTTGTTGTGGCGCAGCCCGATCCAAATAGAAATCACAATACGGCTCTAAGGCCCACATCAAAATCTCAATAAACGAACCAAATCACTGATCATCCTTCGCAAGGCCCACATCAATCAGAAAGCCGTCATTTTTTTTAAATCCACACGTACACCATCAAGAAGGAACATGAGAGGGTGACCTTAGGGGGATAGATCCATATCCACATGATGCACGTACAATTCACATGTTGTATGGACAACTCACGTGCTAATAATATCAACCACACGGACAACTCACGTGCCAATAATGTCAATATCACGGATCCACACAAATAACTCATGTGATAATAATATATACCACACAAATAACTCACGTGTTGCACAGATAACTCACATGCCAATATCACAATCCGCCAGGTGTGGTCACAAGTTCAATATCACAATCCGCCCTGTGTGGTCACATGCTCAATATCACAATCCATCCAGTGTGATCATAGGCTCAATATCACAATCCGCCCAGCGTGGTCATAGACTACCAGTTTGATCCATATCCCACAGAAAGCAAATACACAAGAATACAGGTACTTGATAAAGAACAACAAATTTCATTTTCCAGGACTAGTATAAGTGACATGCTAAGGTGTATGCATATGCAAAGTGTGTTATCAAAGCTCAAATGAGGCAAATACATTAGAAATTATCAGGTTCAATTAGGATATTAACCTCTATGTAAAGTCAAACATGGCTCAAATAACCCACAATAGCGGTACAAATATAAGAATCGCCACAACATGAACCTTAAAAATCAGTCCAAGCATATTATAGCCTAAATACTACCTCGGGCATGGAAAATACCCATATTCACGCACATGAGCTCAACCCCACACATATGCACCACCCATAGAACGTAGTTATCATAAATAACTTAGGCAACTAATTCCTCAACCAAGTTTAGGCAAGATACTTACCTCAAGCAAACCAAAACAACACTCTAAAAATTCCACCCCATGCGAATCGACCCCCGAAGGACTCGAAACTAGCCAAACAACTCAAAAATATCAAATAATGCCATAGGAATCAAACCGAAATGATAAAGGTCGAATATTTAACCAAATACTTAAAGTCAACCAAAAATTCAACCTAGGCCCGTATTCCGGAACCCGACAATACTCAAAAATTTTGTCAACGCATTCGAATACGAGTCCAACCATACTAAGTTCACTAAAATTCGACTCCAAATCAATGTTCAAAACCCAATTATTCACTTTCGAAAAGTTTAGAAAAACCCTCAATTTCTCTTTTTGGTTCACCAATAAAATACAAAATCGAAGATAAAATCATGAATAATGATAAAAACTAGGCTAGAATACTTACCCCAATTGTGAAAAATCCCTCCAAAATCGCCCTAAACCTAGCTCCAAATCTCGAAATGTAACAAAAATGACTCGAAGTCCGAAATAGAGTACTTATATGTACTACCCAGTAGTACCTTGCGCGATCGAGGTAGTACACTCACGATCGTGAAGCCAAAATCTTCCTCGGGTCCAAAAACACATCACGAACGCGATGCCTTCCATGTGAACTTGTAGCTCCACACTACCCAGACCTTCGCGAACGCATCGCTTCCCACGCGAATGCGATAACCAAAACACCCTAGCTCTCTTGCTGAAATGAGATCGCGAGCCTGATACGCGAAGAACAAATCTCTCCAACCCAAATTTCCTTATTCACGAACGCGATAACTCCCTCACAAACGGGATGAAAAATGAACCCATCAGACAAATACTCATCGCGATCGCATATGTTCTATCGCGATAGCGAAGCTTAACTGGAGCACCAGAAAAATCAGAGAAACCAGTAGCTCATGCAACCTCTGAAATTGTTCGAAATCAATCAGAAAGACACCCGAGCCCCTCGTGACCCCGTCCAAACATACTGACATGTCCCAAAATATAACACTAACCTACTCGATACATCAAACGCTCATAAAAATATCAAAACCATGAATTGCACCTCAATTCAAGCTTAATGAACTCCTTTAAATTTCTAAATTCCATACATACGGTGAACACGCCCAAACAATTCGGTATCACCTCAAGTTTTTCACACAAGTTACAAATGATATAAAAAACCTATTCCAACTCCCGAAATAATAATTCGAACCTGATAACATCGAAGTCAACACCGGTCAAACCTATGAAATTCCCAAACCTTCAAATTTTCAACTTTTGTCAAATAATGCAAAACATTCTTGAAGCATCCAAACACAAATTCGGGCATATGCTAAAGTCCAAAATCACCACCCGGACCTAACAGAATCATAAAAACTTTGATCCGAGGTCAAATACGAAAAAGTCAAACTTGATCAACTCTTCCAACTTAAAGCTTCCTAGTTGACAAGCATCCTTCCAAATGAATTCTAAATCACTCGAATACCAAACCCTACGATACTCGCAAGTCATAATGCACCATATAAATCTACTTAAACCACCAAACTGAATGCAAATGCTCAAAATGACCGGGAAGGTCATTACGGATATTGGACGTATATCTTCTTTATATATTGAATTGTCAATTGAAAAAGAGCATGTTACATTATCTTTGGGCATCGAGGAGGCTTTATCTGTGATTTATAACTTGATAATATTTTTGTTGTGTACTTGTGAGATATATATGAATTGAACAAGTTATTAGCGAGTATCATTTATAATTCTTGCTACTATTTTCTTACCGAGGTTAGTTATGATATTTTCTAAATACATGAGATCGGTTGTACTCATACTAAACTTCTGCACCTAGAGTGTGTTGATACCCAATTTTTCCCTCATGTTTTTTTATAAACATCACATATGTTTAAAATATCATTCCTCGTATTTTCTCTTCTCATTTGCATGTTCGTCAATTTGTATCTAGTAAGTGCCTTTGGCCTTTGCAATTTCATTCTCTGTTCGTGTGTGTTATTTCTCTGTATATCTATGTCATTGAGACTTTTGTGAATCAATGTGCTACCATGACATCTCTGTTTGCAGCCTATTTGCGTTGAAGTTATTCTCGTGGTTCTATATTTTTCTTGCATCTGAACTAGCCCAAATTCTATCTCTGATTCTAGCTTTCTTAAGCATGTCTAGCCTGGTGTGTTTTAGGGTGTATAAATGCTTACATCTACTGCTTGTCCTGAGTTTATCTTCCACCTTGTTCTGAATTCTTGTGATAAATCAATTTATGCCTAGAATATGTTCTAATTCCTGTTAAATAATTTATGTATAACTTATGTTTTTCTAGAGTTATTTCTTGATCACGTTGATTAGCCAAACATGCTTTTTTTCTAATTAACGTTTGCTCCCTGACTTGTTCAATCCATTGCTCTTTAATATTGCCTATATACCTTTAGAATGAGATGCAATATCAAGCCATTTCTCCTATATGTTATCAAGATCTAGTGTCTGCATGTCATGTTAATCTGGAGTTGAAATATGTTCACTCATCATGAGTTCTGATATTGTTTCTGAACTTTGGTATTATGACTGATGCTCATCATGTTAAAGTTTTCTCATTCTCAACCTAGTGATTGCTCGATCATGAACCTATTATGTTATTTTGTTTACACTAGGCCTTCATGTTAAAACTTTCATGTGGAGGTTATGCTCTATTTGTTCTTGTATATGCCTCTATCAGATTTTCATATTTAAATCTTGTGTCGAAAGTTATTTTAGGCTTATTTTGAATCATGTTTACTTTTGAAACTCTTTTTGAATAGTTCAAAATCCTATGATCGTCAATCCTATCAGTTTAGCTTTGTTTCTGAGATACACTAGCATGAACCGGCCTTGTGAACTTGTAATTATTTCATTTGATCTTGTATATGTGATTTGTCTAGAACTGTTGCTAGTTACAGCTTTAGAAGTTAAGTGTGAAAAGTTGTTTAATTAATTCCATGAGCGGTTTGTCACCTATATGGTTAAGTTTAGCATCCATTTGGCTAAGTAAGTTATTCGTTGGGCCTGGTGTCGAGCCATATTTGTTGTTCGACCTGGGCATTGGATTCGGGAAGATTATATCGTCCTTGTGAGCCTGAGATTCGGGTCTGTTGGTTGGTGAGGCTGTTGAAGGCCCAAAAATTCACTAGGTTATTTATTAGTGGGCATATACTGTTTGATGAGGCATGTATTTGTTTTAGCCTGTATTTTGTCATTTTTGAGTTTGTATTATTCCATATTGGTCCTATAACTTGTAATAATGAATAATTGGGGCGTTAGTGAAATTGGGGAATGGGCGTGCTTTATTCTTGCATAAAGGATAGAGAACATGCATATAGGGTCCATGTGCTTTATTTACTATCTTGTTTAACTTGCTCTATTTTTGCATGCTAGTAGAAAGCATGCCTATAGGAAATCACACACTTTACTGAACTCGCCTAATGCCTGTACATTATTCAAAAACATGATTGTTTGACTAAATATTTTACCTGCTCACACGCCTACTTCCATATGATTACTAGATAGCATGCCTATATGGTTGTAATAATACATACATTTATTAATGCATATCTAGATACCATGACTATAGGTCTTAAGTAATTAATTAATCGGTTACTTCTGTTTGTTTTATTATACTGTCACCTAGATAGCGTGCCTATAGGATAAGTATGACAAAATCGAGTTCAGATACCAACCATTAGAAATCTTGCCTATATGATATTTTTACTTGCCTAGAGAGAAGTTCTATAGAATCAAACGTTGGTAATACCAAGTTTTCTAATAGCTCTCACTGTCCATTTCGCAAATAACTTAGAAATCATGTCTATATGTTTTATAACACCTGTAATATGCGAATTAGTTAATTTGGAGCAGCAAAATTGCATGTACGACACTTGAAATAAGAATCATATAGAAATCATGCCCATAGGACTTAACGACTCAAATATGTCTTAATCTGGAACTCTTTGCTATTATGTGTGGAGGCTAACACGAGCCACTCTTTGCTATTATGTGCAGTCCTAATTGTTTTGAATGCTCGATTAGTTTTATCATTTTGAGCAACCTAGCTAAAGTCTAGAACCACCCAATAGAGGTCCAAACCTCCTAGACCACAGGTAAGTGCCGGGTAGTGCACGCATGGGGTACGATTAAGAATTGAATTAGAGCGCCTTCAGGTAACAACTTCAATATAGTAATTGGGTAGCAGGAGATGACAGTATGCACCCACTGAATAATATGAGCAATTCCCTACCTTAAGGGAGTTACGAAGTATTATTTTTGTTGCACGGGGTGATCCTTTATGCTAAAAAATTTAGGACCCCCCCCCCTTTTCTTTATATACTTGTTATTTACACTTAGTCATCTAACATAGACCAATGTAGTTGTTTCCTTGTAATCATTAAAGATTTTTACCAATTCTCATGTGTTATGATAAGATTGTTCGACTTCTATATTTCCTTTTGTTTATTTGATCACCTAGCCTAACCACATAATCCACATAGTTTAAAATTCAGCGAGGACCCATAGTTGTGGACCTCGAGGAGTGCATAACACCTTCTCTTTGAGGTAATTTGAGTCCTTACCCGATCTTTGATGACACGGACTAGTCAAACAGAGTATTTGCAAATATGTGCCCTAACCACCTTAAAAATCGTTTGGTGGCGATTGTTGATACCCAATATTTCCTCAAACTATTTTTTTTTAAATTTGCGTATATACCTCAAAATCACTTTTCATAATAATTGGCATTTTTCATAATTTTACAAATTTATTTTCCTATTTATTTAGTGTTTTATATTCAATAACTATTCATAAATTGAATTATAAGTAATTTCAAATCATTTCTTAGCTCAATATACCATTCTAGTCCTGTCAGGATTTAATTCTTTCATAAATTAGCAAATTTTGGCATTATTTAATTATAATTACAGCAATTTTATAATTATAGCCTAATCGTATATTTTATACATTTTTAATCACTGATTAGCAATTTTATATTTTTTATATTAGCTAATTAACATAAATGTACTTATTTAACCTCAATTTCATTTTTTGTATAATTATTAGCTATTTTATTAATTATTTATTTAATTTTAATGGGTATATTACAATTAGCCACATTTATTTAAATTATATCCTAACTCTAAACCCAACCCACCTGATTTATTTAACCAAATCTACCCAGCCCAAAACCCAAATCCTTACCCGGCCCAATTTCAAACCAATCTGAGTCGTTGATCAAATTAGATCAACGGCCCAGATATTTGTTACCATAATTAAACCCCAACTACCCCCCATCCGACCCCTCATTCTCTCACGACCCCTCATCTCTTTACTCTTATCTATCTCTCTCTCTAGTCTCTTCTGGAAACTTCCGTTTCTTCAGTTCCGATGAACTCCTTCATCTTCTCCGGCCACCCCTTTGCCGGAGACCTTGAAGCCTTCGTCATCTTGCCTCTCATGGCTCTCCTATGCCGGTGATTTCCTTCCTAAGGCCCTCAAAGGGCGAGAACCCGTCTGCTTACACCCCTGGTGTCCCTGTTCACTTCAAGCCTCCAAAAGCTTGATTCTGAGAAAGGCTATGACCTCTGAGGCTCAAGCCATTGCTGTTTGAGGTTCTTCTTCGTCCTCTCAGAGGTTTTCTATAAAACCATAACATTTGAAACTTCCTATTCTCTTAGATCTACACTAGATCTGGGTTTATTACGAGTATTATTACATTTTTTCAAAAGGTTTTCCATTTTTTAAACAAGTTTTTCACTTAGGGTTTCTGAAACCTTTTCTTCAAACGATTTCTCAAAGTTCAAGTGATTTTTCTCATATGGTTAAACATTTTATCACTTTTAATCATGATTTATTATATTAAAACTTTATTTTTAACACTTTGTTCTAAATTCTGAGCATGTCTTTTTCTTTCCATTTGTATGTGTGTCTTTTTCCCATGAGTAATCCATGTTTCTTTGTGATTATTGCTTCACTATGCTATTGGGTCTTTGATTCTGCTGCTTTTTTTGTGTTCACCATGTTTGAATCATTAATGTCTTGAATCCTTGATTGATTGTGAGTAGTACTATACTAATTTTTCATACGATATCCTCTGCTGATTCTGAATACTTCCTTAAATACATTAGGCTTTCCTTTAATCAGCACTAATTTCGGATCCATGATCCCCTGTGATTGATACCCTTTGCTGATTTCAGACCTTTGAATTATTTTCAGGCCCTATTTTGTGGTTAATTACACTATTTACTGTCTCTTGACATTGTTTCCTTAGTTGAAACTTTCTGAACCTAGCCCTAATTACCTATGCTATACTTATTTATATATTTACCTTTTTCCTTATTTGTTACCAGTTTATTACCGTTTGAAGTTAACTCCCTTAAATAAGGGAGTACTTGTATTGATTAGTTGCACTAATTGATTCCGAGTCCTATGGTTGCTGGACAATTGTAGTCCTACCTTATTTTACCTAGCCTTCAATTTGTTATAAATATTCTCTCTTTAGGACAGACACACACACGAACTGATCTGTTCAAAATCTCTCTCTCACAATAAAAAATTAACTCGTTGCTCTCTCTTCTGTGCTAGCTATTACTATTCTAAGTTAGCCGGCTACAAGCCAAGGCTAACATTGTGCATCTCCTACTTCCTGTTTGTGTTACTGCTTTCTTCACTTCACTGGTATGTTCTAATTTAGATTTCAGTCCTCAAACCAACATGTTTCTACTACTGTTGTAATTCAGTATGCTTCTAATTTGCTTTTACTTATGATTCAGCATGTATCTAGGATCCTGGACTCTCCTCTGCATGTTAATTTAGACTTTATTTGTTTATGTCCAGCATGTTTCTGTATACTTAGCACCTACTTCTTACATGCATATGACTGGTACATTAGTTTAATCATGGTCTTAGTTGTTTCAGGTGTTAATCTAACCTAGTACTTTACTGTACCCTTAATCCTCTGGACCCTTAGGAGCTTCTGATTGTATGCCTATATATGTGTCCGCCTGCTACATGTCTGCCCTCACATGCACTATATTTGTCCCTCAAATCCCATTACCCCTGTTTGTGATTGTTGGACTATCCCTGGTCCTTTGTGTGATGTTAAACTTCTATTTCCCTCTTCAAAATTGTTTTCTTACTTGCCTTTCTCAAAATTGTTTCCTTACTTAAACCCCTTTTAAAAATAAAAAGCACTCTCACATATACTCTTAAAAGTCTAGGTTCTGCCCTTTTTTTGTGAGCATTGCCTTGGGACCCTTGAGCTCCCTCTGAACTTTGACACGTAGAGGCTGGCCATTCCACACTGCACTTATTCTATTTTGGCTATGAAATATGGGTGTGAGCACTGCCTGGGAGCCCTTGAGGTCCTTAGGGAACTCTGACACACCCGGATTATGAGAAGTTTGTGAAATAATACTTGGCATTGAGGGCCTGGATACTTGAGCCTATTATGTAGGCTCCCTATAGTTAACTTCTTATTTTCCTTCTATTTCAGTTGTGTATTTCGTATTCAATGGCCTGTAATAATAATTTGTAAACAAATATTTGGGAATGGATAGTGAAAAGGGGAGGGTAGTTGTATAGGTTATCCATGTTAAATGGTAGATACCATTCTTGTAGGTTTACATTTCTTACGTGTGCACTAGAAATTCATGCCTAGGGCTGATTGTATGCAAGCATATCATGCATTAGATATCCTGTTCCTTAGATCCATGTTTAGTGTTTCAGCATCCTATTATGGTATTATCATTTATCATATAGAAATCATGCTCTTGGATTAAACATTAATATAAACATGTTATTCATGTAAACCAGTTATAATATCGCTATAATGTTGTGGTATACCTAGGAATCATGCCTAGGATAATAATGCGCTAATAAACAAGTCATCCTCATACTTGCTGCATAGCATGTTTAAATACTGTGACTTCATGCATTTAGAAATCCTGCCTAGTAATTCTGCATACCACCCATTATGCATCTGTATGTGTGGATATTAAATATCATGTCTTAGGACCTCATTCAACACCTAGTTTAACTACTGATTGCATGAAAAAGGGCCTAAAATAGTTTCACCATGTTTTCTAACAAATGGTAATAGTTCTGTATTTTTGCAACACCTAAGTACAGCATGTTTAGGCAAACCAACTTGTAACAGTTTCTGTAATAATCTGGGTAACTGCTGAGTTTTTTCATATGCTTAGGCGAGCCTTAGGTGTTAAATCTATTAAAACTGGAAACATACTCCTTTATACCTGCTGCTTGACTATTAATTGTTATAATCAGTAAGAAACTGATAAAATTCATCCTCTGAAATCATTAATAAAGCTGCCTCACTATTGCATTCTCACCTAGATATCATTCCTTCGGTTCTGAAGTTAATAAGGCCTTACTTGTGTTTAAGTCGTGCCAATCATGTGCATAATCTGTGGAGGAATACTTGGGCCTCGTATCTGCTCTAATTTGTTTTCCCCTTATCTGAAATCCTAATTGTCATTGTTTGTTGCTTAGAATCTTGTCTTTTAAACCTAGGGTTCAACCTAGTACTTCCTTTTAGGATAGTAGTCCTAGCCTCCTCCAGGACTGATAGGATGGGACGAGTAATAGCACACAATACCAATTACAAACAAAAGAGAAGGTCGGTCCCGTCCCACGGGTTAGTGAAGGTGGAAGTCCAAAGCTTAATAAGGTGGAAGGCGAAGCCGAGGCAAGAGCAAGGGTTGAAAGACAAGAGAGAAGAATTCAATCTCCCCTATTTGTTCCATTCTCAATGGTTAGTCGGTTGGCCAGGATGCTTTGGTTTATCGGATCGATCGCAGTGGTCAAGTGCGCTGGACGACACGGCATTCTCGTTTAAATAGTACCATCGACTGGAGACCGGATTGCTACCAGAGAGAGGAATGACTATAGGCACGGAACTTACTTTTGACCCTTGGTTCGCTAGCTGACTTGCCAGCGCTTGGATTCTCGAACTCTAAATAGAGTCTATGACCAACACACACTTTAATTACCTTCACGGGGTGGGAAGGGTAGAATATGGATATGATGACCGGTGCGCTAATACCACGTGTAGCCCCTCTTCGAGGAGTGATTACCGGATATTGCATTAATGTGATCCATATTATTATAAACCTAGGACACCTTTTATATGCTAGCTCGTAATTCCTTTTCAAAAGCTAATTTTCTTTACTGTTTCTTTAATACATCTGCATGCTTAAGACCTTAATCCTCTCTTATTTGAGCCTTTACTCATTATTTGCGAATTCTACGCACGAAATCATTTGGCTGGGAACCACACTTGTGGATCCTGAGGGGTGCGAAACACCTTCCCCTTAGGATAATTTCAAGCTCTTACCCAAATCTCTCGTTAGCAACGTAGTTATAATTGAACCCCTTAGGTGCCCTAACGCACCGTTAAAATCATTAGGTGGCGACTCTTCAAAATATGCAAACCCCTTTCCCAAAAGGAAAGAGTTGTCCCAACCAATGTCATAAACCCGATATTCCGCGAGAAAAAAAAGGCGGGCGCGACAGCATGGCGACTCTGCTGGGGATATCCAGGCTTTTACCATTTCAAATTGTTTTGTGAATTTATGCCTTTATTTTAAATACTTGCACCGTTTCCTATTCCCTTCACATGCAATTAATTGTTTACTTCGGGTATTTACTTTTCTTCAAAAACGAAACTGACATGTCTCTTTGTTTCCTTTTGTAACTGCTTTAAATCATTACTACCGTTTTTACCGCTTTCTTTAACGTGAAAATACGTGACAACTTGTTGCATAAATCATGCTCAATATTCATACTCCACTTGTGCCAAACAAAATACTATAGCAACGCTTGATGAGTGGTTGCGCCCTTCCTATATTATCACCCACTAAATTCGGAAAGGCTTATTTGCAGTAAAATTAGTCGATCAGCGATGTAGTCGACAGTTCCGTGACTTTCCCCCTTGAGTTGCCCGCTCAAGGGTACTAGTCTAAAACCCCATAGAAACCTTACTCTGTTGCACTGTTGCATGCATCATGGTCAAACCTAGTAAAGCTAAACTGTCGTCCGCACGATAGCTTTTAAGATAGCCTTATCCAAAAGTCCACCAGGTTTCCCTAAACCCAATGGACGCCTTCACGTTCTGTGCATTTATTTGGAGAACTAAATGCTTCCTGCTAATTATTAACGATAAATAGTCGAGTCCGGTGGGGGTAAGGGCCTAACCTTATTTTCTTTGCAGAAAAAATGAGGCACGAAGTCCCCAGATTCGGCATGGTTTCCAACATCCACCCAAAACTGTTGAGTTGGTGGGAGGATCTGCACTCTAGCGACAAAGCTATCATCAGGAAACACTTGGGTAATCTACCATCTCTTCTGTAAATCCAGCCTAATAAAATGATAATAGAGGCTGCTACCCTGTTCTGGGATCGTGAAAAGTCCGTGTACCATTTTGGGAACATCGAAATGGCGCCTTTGATAGAAGAGATAGGAGGGCTGGCTAACCTAATATGGAAAACTCTGGGGTTGTTGATGCCTGAGAACCGCACAGGCAAAAGGTTCCTCAAAATGATGGGTCTGAAAAAGGACGTTGAATTGGTATGTTTGGAGGATCCGTACATTCCTTTTGACTACTTGTACGAAAGGTATGGCTACAGCAAATCATATCGTACCTACCATGACGAGGTTGATATCACCTCCCTAGGACACGTCCATCGCTGAGTGTTCGTGTCTATGGTTTGCTTTTTGGGTTTGATCGTGTTCCCGATGAAGAAGGAAAGGATCTATACCAGGCTAGCCATGGTAACAAAGACCATAATGGATGGGGTAAATGGGCAATACTTCAGCATTGTACCCATAGTCGTTGCAGACATATATCGGGCCTTAGAAATGTGTCACCAAGGAGCAAAGCATTTCGAAGGTTGCAGCTTATTACTTCAACTTTGGCTCATGGAACATCTCCAAAAGGTTGAATATCGATAGGACATTCACCGCAGAATGTGGGATGACCACATCGCTTTCCATCACTCAAAGTGAATGAATTATATCCCTGACATGTTCACTCAGCCTGAAAATGTTGAGGGATGGGTTGAGCTTTTTGATAACTTGACTGAAGAACAAGTTCAATGGATGTTTGAATGGTTTCCAATGGATGAGTTCATCATTCGATCCCGAGACGCATCATTTCTGGTACTGATTGGTCTAAGGGGGACATACCCTTACATCCCTCTTCGAGTTATGAGGCAAGCAGGAAGGAAGCAAGTCATCCCTAGGGTCGAGAAGATGAGCCATCTTCTAGCTGACTTTCAAAATAATGATAGTCCTCACAAGTCCAAGTCCAAGCTCAGCACCTATGGCACTGCAAGGTTATACTAAAGACACCATCGAGCCGAACAGGTATCACGCCGGTTATACTCCTTTCTGTCTTGGCTGGTTAGAAGAATATCTGGGCGGTCAGAGCAAGCCAGGGTACGTACGAGGTCACAGGGTTATAGATGATAAGGTTGAAGCACAAGTCAAGTTGAACCAGTTGCGTAAAAGGATTCGGGAAAATGAGGATGATCACCACAAGATACATGAGTCCAACAAAAGACTGATCGAAGAATGGACAGACATGGCTATTAGTGCCAACAAGAGGTTGGGGTATTTGGAACGAGGTATAATCGATTTGGAAAAAAAGTTCATCAAAAGGGTTGAAGATTGTCAAAAGGTTGAGGGAGCTGCAGGGGGTACTTAACCAGAACTTATCTACTGCTGGGACTTCGCGAGCTGGGAAAGCTATTAGAAGAAAGCAGGAATGCCGAATCTGGAGAAGGTTCTTCTGGGACCAAGTAGATAGGAATGCATTTATTTTTTCTATCAATGTAATAAGGCCAATGACCATTAGTAATTTTTATTTTTCGTCTGTCGTTTCGGATTTGTCTATTTTATTATCAATAAAATGAGGCATTTAGCATTTTAAGTTCTCCAAATCAATTTGTCGCTAGGCCTACCTCGGGCACAAAGAGGTCCCCAACCTAGGACATACTTTCATTTCCGCATTATGTGTTTAAATACTGCAATGCTCTTTTCATAATCCTCACTGACTTGGTTACCTTTTGTGTTTTTTTTTATTACTCCCCTCCCCAAAGGTTAGTTCGTGCATTCTGGCATCATCAGCCTATCGCACCAGATCCAAGGGCCCTCCACTTACTCCTCCCCCTAGTCCTCCTAAGGGCAAAGACAAAGGCAAAAGTAAGATGGAAGAGTCCAGCGGCACCAGAAAAGAGAACGTGATTGAACGGGTAGAGGTCATTGATGGCCGAGGTATTCAGGTCTTGCATGAGAACATGTCACCACTTGAAGAGAAATTGCTGAAGTTTCAGGAAGAACTCGATAAAGCCTGGAAATTGCCAACTTGTCATTTTCCCTTAACGTCCCCAACGTCAACCTTCCAAATGCTCAAAACCCTGCACCTCCACAAAATATCCCAAGACAGCAAAATCATCCCGCACCTCACCATCACGCCACTACCCCAAAAGAACCAAACTCTCCTGACACAGTACAATACTTGCCACACCATAAATAACACTCCACTACTCATCCCATCTATATGGAAACCATGACCCACTCCACTCCGCCTATCCCACAGGCATCTGAGTCTGACGAAAAGGATTTACTTATCAGGAACCTGGCCGAAGATCTTAGGAAACTGACCAGTCGAGTCTAGGGTGTTGAAGGAACCAAGGGGATTAAAGGGTTGAATTATGAAGACCTTTGTATCCAACCTGATGTCGAACTGCCCGAGGGATACAAACCTCCAAAGTTCAAAATGTTTGATGGTACCGGTGATCCGAGAGTCCATCTGAGGACCTATTGTGAAAAATTGGTTGGCGTAGGAAAGGATGAAAGAATCAACATGAAGTTGTTCGTGAGGAGTTTTAAGGGAGACGCACTGTCTTGGTACATCAGCCAAGACCCCAAGAAATGGTCAAACTGGGTAAGCATGGCGTCTGATTTTATGGACATGTTTAGATTCAACACAGAGAACGCACCAGATCTGTTCTACATTCAAAATTTGAAGAAGAAACCTACAGAAACCTTTCGCGAATATGCTACCCGCTGGAGGTCCGAAGCCGCTAAAGTCAGACCTGCTCTAGAGGAAGAACAGATGAACAAGTTCTTTGTCCGGGCTCAGGACCCGCAGTATTATGAACGGTTAATGATGGTTGAAGGACACAAGTTCTCTGACATCATCAAATTGGGTGAGCGGATTGAAGAATGTATTAAAATAGGTATGGTTACAAATTTTGAAGCCTTGCAAGCCACTAACAAGGCTCTACAGTCCAGTGGTGTGTCTAAGAAGAGAGACGTGGGAGCGTAATGGTTTCACAAAGAACCAAGTCCCCACTCAAATACCAAACATATCTGACACCTCCACTCACATATCATCCAACCCCGAATAACCAAGCACCCTCACCAAATTACCAAGCTCCACCACCTCCCTACAAAGCTCCACCGCCCACATATCAACCTGCTTCACCCAAATATTCACAACCCGCTCCTGTCTACCACATTTATAATTCCCAACCATCCCATTACCAATCACCCCCTGCACGCCATAACTTCCCTAGACCTCGTCCCAATTTTGATCGCCTCCCTCCAAAGCAATACACCGCCATAACCGAGCCCATTGACCAGTTGTATGAGAAGCTTAAACCCGCTGGTTATTCACACATATCCCTGCTGCCACCGCTAAGAACCATTCTCAATGGGTTAACCAAAAATAATCTTGTGCATATCATTCCGGCATGAAAAGACACACCATCGAAGAATGCCGCTCTCTGAAGGACAAAATACAGCCTCTCATTGACAACAAGACTATTATGGCAAAAGACCCCGCTCCAAACGTCCGCGACAATCCTCTGCCAGACCATAAGGGTAGAGGTATCCATATTATTGAAATAGAAGATGATTGGGATCCCAAGGGCTCAATCGGGTTGATCGCAGAAGGCGATGACCCAAAGAAACCCGCAGTCACTCTCAAATCGATCATAATCGAGATTCAGCCATCTGAGGCCGCTGAGGTGAATATGTCTATACCATTTGAGTTTGAAGCAGCGCCACCTGCAAAGTCACCAGTGCCAATTGAAGTTGAGTTTGTATCTCCAGCAAATGCACCAGCACCATTCAAGGTCACAGTCTTGCCACCCCGAACACACATTCTGTTTGAAGTAAAGATGGTTGCACCAATTCCGGTGGCAATGTCAACCACACCACCCTTATGTTCAAACGCTATCCCTTAGGACTACACATCCGAGGCAAGAAGGAAATGCAAGGTCAGGTCTAAGGAAGCAGTCGCAGCACAGGGTATGACAAGAATTGGTAGGGTCTACACCCCTGAGCATCTGGCCAAGTCAAGCAAGCAGGCTGCCAACCGGCCTCCCCTTATCGAAACAGGTCCCGATGACCTTTGGAGAAAGGTACAGTCTAAGGATTATTCAGTCATCGACCAGCTGAACAAGACACCGGCACAGATATCCATCATCTCTCTGCTGCAGAATTCCGAAACACACAGAAATGCTTTGTTGAAAGTTTTGAGTGAAGCATATGTGCCAAACAACATCACTAGTGGGGAAATGGCCAATATGGTAGGCTAGGTACTGGAGAGTCATAAAATCACTTTTCATGAGGACGAGCTACCACCTGAAGGATTGGGGCACAACAAAGCGTTGCACATCACCGTGCAATGCGAAGCTCATTTCATCACAAGAATCTTGATCGATGAAGGTTCCAGTCTTAACATCTGTCCGTTGATAAAACTCAAGAAATTGGGTAAAGGGCTACATGATATAAGGTATGGGGTGATCAATGTGAAAGCCTTCGACGGTTCTCAGAGGTCCACCATAGGGTAGATCAGTCTATGTCTGCAGATGCGACCGACTTGGTTCGAAGTGGATTTCCAGATGATAGATGTGCCAGCATCCTACAACCTGTTGTTGGAACGACCCTGGATTCATGTTGTTGGGGCCGTAGCATCAACACTACATCAAGTAGATAAATTCAAGTGGAACCACCAAGAGGTGATTATTCATGGTGACGGTAGCAACCCCATTTATAGTCGTCAAACTATTTTGGTGATTGACGGGAAAAGGAAGATAGGCGGAGGAAATTACCACCACATTGAACGGGTCAATACTATCGACAAGGACAAGTCGTAGGACAACAAAATTGAGATAATCCTGAACTGGAGAGGATATGAGCCAGGCAAAGGGCTCGGTAAGAACCTCCAAGGGATCACGAAGCCCATAAAGCTCAAGGAACATGGCACCACTTTCAGTATGGGGTATGAGTACACTTGGCAGGAATTCAACGACCGGTCGCCACCTTGGCGCGGTCCCTATTATCCTTTGGAGCAGCCGATACCTTATCTTGAGCAGACTTTCAAGAAGGCCGACACTATTTACGGTTCAGACGAGGAAGAAGCACTTGCAGCGATGAGGAGTTTTTTCCTAGAGGACGAAGATATGGATTGTTGTGTTTTTCTCGAGGGGGAGGTGGAGGAAGGCCCTTCCATACAGACTTTAATCAAGGGGACATATCTCAAGAACTGTCTATCAAGACGACCAAAGCCCGACGAGCTTCGGGGTAGCAAGGCTAAAACAAGCATTATTTACTGTTTTATTTACTAAATGATTTACCTTTTCCTGCATTTTTCAATTTATGCAATAAAGATCTTCGATGTTCAAAACAGTTATTCAATCTATCAAAGAATATTCTAAATTTCTCTTACGAATATGATATTTATTGATATTGTTTTCTCTCATTACTTTGTTTATACAACATTACTATTACTTGTCTTGATGAACCGATGACTGTGACATGCAATGAGACAACGCAGCAAACGGACATTGATTCAGATGAAGACGACATACCTGACGAGATTGTCAAAGAAGATGAGAACTTTGAGAACAGACCTAAGTCCAAGGAGACTCGCATCAGCATTCATTTGTCACCATCCGAGAAGAAAGAATACACAGAGTTTCTAAGAGAGTATGAGGACGTATTTGCATGGCTGTATAATGACATGACTGGTCTAAGTACGTCTATTGTGGCCCACAAACTTCCAACCAATCCAATGTTTCCACCAGGGAAACAAAAGCTCAGAAAGTTCAAACACGACAAGAGTTTGAAGATCAAAGAAGAAGTTACCAAGCAGATCAACGCCAAAGTTCTTCGGGTAGTGGAGTACCCGACATGGTTAGCCAACATTGTACCTGTGCCAAAGAAGGACGGGAAGGTCAGAGTCTGCGTCGACTACCGGGATCTCAACTAGGCCAGTCCGAAAGACGACTTCCCCTTGCCAAATATACACATTCTGATTGATAATTGCGCCAAGCATGAATTGTAGTCCTTCGTGGATTGCTTCGCTGGTTATCACCAGATTTGGATGGATGAGGAAGATGCTGAGAAAATGGCGTTCATTACACCGTGGGGAGTGTATTGTTACAAGATGATGCCATTCGGCTTGAAGAATGCAGGGTCCACCTACATGAGGGCCATGACCACCATATTACATGACATGATTCATAAGGAGATCGAGGTGTACGTGATGATGTCATTATCAAATCAAAGAAAGCTTCTGATCACATGGAGAATTTAGGGAAGTTCTTCAATAGATTGCGAAAAGAAAATCTGAAACTAAACCCCACGAAGTGTGCATACGGGGTTCCTGCTGGGAAGTTGTTGGGATTTATTGTGAGCCGCCGGGGAATAGAATTGGATCCGTCCAAGGTCAAATCCATTCAAGAACTACCACCGCCAAGGAAAAAGAAAGATGTGATGAGTTTCCTGGGGAGACTTAATTACATCAGCCGGTTTATAGCACAATCTACAGTCATCTGTGAGCCAATCTTTAAGATGATAAAGACCTTTGTTACTCTATCTTGCAGTATTAGATGGAGCTTTCGGCTGCGTTCTGGGGCAGCACGACGAAACAGGAAGGAAGGAACAAACTATTTATTACCTCAGTAAGAAGTTCACTCCATATGAGGCTCGGTATTCTCTATTATAGCATACCTGTTGTGCTCTAACTTGGGTAGCCCAAAAGCTGAGGCATTACTTCTGTGCCTACACAACATATCTCATATTAAGGATGGATCCATTAAAGTACATCTTTCAGAACCCCATGCCCACTGGCAAACTAGCCAAGTGGCAAATCTTACTGAGCGAATTCGACATTGTTTGCATGACACAGAAGGCAGTTAAGGGTCAAGCTCTGGCAGACCATCTTGCTGAGAATCCCGTAGACGGAGGATACGAACCCCTGAAAACATATTTTCCGGATGAGGAAGTATCATTCATAGGAGAAGACATTGCAGAATCCTATGATGGTTGGGGGATGTTCTTCGATGGAGCAGCAAACTTCAAGGGAGTCGGTATTGGAGCAGTCCTAGTATCAGAGACCGTTCAGCATTATCCGATATCTGACAAACTCAAGTTCCCTTGCACCAACAATATGGTCGAATATGAAGCCTGCATCTTGGGGCTCAATATGGCCATTGACATGAACGTTCAGGAACTGTTAGTGATCGGTGATGCAGACTTATTGGTACATCAGGTACAAGGAGAATGGGCAACAAATTTTTTTAAGATACTGTCGTATCTGCACCACGTACAGGAATTAAGAAAGAGGTTCACAAATATAGAGTTTCGGCACGTCCCCAGAATCCAGAATGAGTTTGCCGACGCATTAGCTACTTTGCCCTCAATGATCCAGCATCCGGACAAGAATTTCATTGACCCTATTCCCATAAAGATCCATAATCAGCCAGCTTACTATGCCCATATCGAAGAAGAAGCAGACGGAAATCCTTGGTTTTATGACATCGATAAGTACTTGGCAAAAGGAGAATACCCGGAGCTTGCAAATTCCACTCAGAAACGCACACTTCGGAGATTGTCCAACAATTTCTTCCACAGCGGAGGGATCCTGTATAGGAGAACATTTGGGGTTATTAAGGTGTGTTGATGCAAAAGAATTATCAAAACTGCTGGAAAAAATTCATACTGGGACTTGTGGCCCACATATGAACGGTTTTGTTTTAGCAAAGAAAATACTCCGAGCTGGTTAGTTTTGGATGAATATGGAAACGGACTGCATCCAGTATGTTTGGAAGTGCCACCACTTCCAGATACATGGGGATATGATAAAAGTTCCTCCAAGTGAGCTCAATGCAACCAGCTCACCATGGACGTTCGTCGCTTGGGGTATGGACGTTATTGGACCAATTGATCCTGCTGCTTCCAATGGCCACAGGTTCATTTTGGTCGCCATTGACTACTTCCCTAAATGGGTCGAAGCAGCCTCTTACAAAGCAGATACTAAGAAAGTCGTGGCCGAATTTTTCCGTGACCACATTGTTTGTCGGTTCGGAGTTCCCGAGTCAATCATCACCGACAATGGTTCTAATCTCAACAATGACTTGATGAAAGCTATGTGTGAAACTTTCAAGATCAAACAAAAGAATTTCACAGCATACAGACCTCAGATGAATGGAGCTGTAGAAGCCGCTAACAAAAACATCAAGAAGATACTAAGGAAGATGATAGAAAGGCACAACAAGTGGCATGAAAAGTTATCATTCTCTTTATTGGGATACCGCACCACTGTCCGCACATCAATAGGGGAGACTCCCTAATTGCTAGTTTATGGTACAGAGGCTTTAATTCCTGCCGAAGTGGAGATTCCATCTCTATGAATTATACAGGAAGCTGAGCTCAGCGATGCAGAGTGGGTAAGAAGCCGTTATGAACAACTAGCCCTCATAGAAGGGAAGAGAATGAATGCAGTATGTCATGGTCAACTATATCAGAACAGAATGTCCAAGGCCTTCAACAAGAAAGTCAAGCCGAGACGATTCACACCAGGGCAACTGGTGTTAAAGAAAATCTTTCCATATCAAGATGAATCCAAGGGGAAGTTCTCTCCCAAATGGCAAGGTTCGTACATGGTTTATAGAGTGCTGATAGGAGGGGCACTCATACTTGCAGAAATGGACGGAGAAGTTTGGCCAAAACCGATCAATTCAGATGCAGTCAAGCGCTACTATTTGTAATCTTTATGCTTTCTCAGTGATGTAATTTGAACTACGCCTCACCTGATTCTCGTTTAAGAGGGGATATGTAGGCAGCCCTATGGGTTCGGTCACAATTCAATACAAATCTATTTTCCCCGCAATTAGAAACTGGGGCAGAATTTTGAGGAGGACCCTCAAAATTCCGCAGCAGGAGAGGTCGCATAAAACTATTTTAGATGATATGCTTATATTATACTTTTACAAAATCATGCATATTTATTTTTGAAATAGCTTGTTTAGCAAACGCTACCCCAACGATACGGACAATATCATCATGATCAGGCGAACAAGTCAAGCAAGTCCAGCGGGAATGCGAACTAACCTTCCCTTTACAGAACTCACAATTTTTCTTTGGATGCAGGCACAAAGGTGGAAAAGGCCCCGAAAACATATTATCCACCTGAAGGACATATAGTGCTCAAAGACATGCTCCTCAAACTCGTCACACATGACCAACACTTATTATCAGCACAAACAATGCTTCGTTATCACAATGCTCTACCGCAGTTTAACACCATTTAAGAATTTTTGTTGTCCTTCCTTAAATATTGCATAAGGCTACCTTTCTTCCTTCCGAGACCTAAACGTTGTCTCCATCTGCCTTTGCATATTGCACAAGGCTACCTTTCTGCCTTCCGAGACTAAACACTGTCTCCATCTGCATTCGCATATTGCATAAGGCTATCTTTCTGCCTTCCGAGACTAAATGATGTCTCCATCTGCATTCGCATATTGCATAAGGCTACCTTTCTGCCTTTCGAGACTAAACGTTGTCTCCATCTGCATTCGCATATTGCATAAGGCTACCTTTCTGCCTTCCGAGACAAAACGTTGTCTCCATCTGCATCTACTCCTGCATAAGGCTACCTTTCTGCCTTCCAAGGTTAAACGCTACCTCCATCTGCATCTGCATTGCATAAGGCTACCTTTCTACCTTCCAAGACAAAACGATGTCTCCTATTTAATTTTCAAAAGCAACCCCTGTCTCTATCATTCACTTCCTTTCAGGCTAAGCTCTGCCCTTTTAAATTTGCAAGACTAAGCTCTGTCTTGTCAGCATCACGCTATTTTATTTTCATGGGCTGAAATATCGCCAACCTATCCAAAGGCGTCATCGTTCGGAGGCACCATCTTCATGGCCTGAGAACACCATGTCATGGCTTAAGGATCTCTTTTATCAGTTTGCATATCATTATTCAAAGGCATCATGGTTCGGAGGCACCATCTTCATGGCCTGAGAACACCATGTCATGGCTTAAGGATCTCTTTTATCAGTTTGCATATCATTATTCAAAGGCATCATGGTTCGGAGGCACCATCTTCATGGCCTGAGAACACCATGTCATGGCTTAAGGATCTCTTTTATCAGTTTGCATATCATTATTCAAAGGCATCATGGTTCGGAGGCACCATCTTCATGGCCTGAGAACACCATGTCATGGCTTAAGGATCTCTTTTATCAGTTTGCATATCATTATTCAAAGGCATCATGGTTCGGAGGCACCATCTTCATGGCCTGAGAACACCATGTCATGGCTTAAGGATCTCTTTTATCAGTTTGCATATCATTATTCAAAGGCATCATGGTTCGGAGGCACCATCTTCACGGCCTGAGAACATCATTTCATAGCCCGCGAATCCCGCATCAAGAGATTCATGGCCCAGAACGTCATCCTCAACCATCCGAAGACAGCATTCATAGTCCAACGGGAATTTGCATCATGTTTAAATTACGTACGATATATGCTTGTTATTCATTTGCAGGTAATCCGGCTAGCAACAGCCATCCAGGCAGGAGTGGTCCCGCTCCAGTTCTCCTAACTATCCCATAAGTCGCTTGATCACCCAACCCTGCAATTTGTGTCCATCCTTGTAAAACTTCATCAGTATACTTCGTCGGTGGCTCCTGAACTACATATGGCCTGATTCCTGTAAAACCAGGGATATGTAGGCAACTCAGAAACCAGGGTGCGGCCCAAATCCCTTCAAAACCATTTCGCTTGATCAAAATTGGCCATCATATCTTTACCCGACAACTCTTTCATCCTTCCAGGGTAAAGAGAGGCAGTTGTTGATACCCAATTTTTCCTCAAACTATTTTTTAAAATTTGCATATATACCTCAAAATCACTTTTCATAATAATTGGCATTTTTTCATAATTTTACCAATTTATTTTCCTATTTATTTAGTGTTTTATATTCAATAACCATTCATAAATTGCATTACAAGTAATTTCAAATTATTTCTTAGCTCAATATACCATTCTAGTCCTGTCAGGATTTAATTCTTTCATAAATTATCCAATTTTGGCATTATTTAATTATAATTACAGCAATTTTATAATTATAGCCTAATCGTATATTTTATACCATTTTAATCACTGATTAGCCGTTTTATATTTTTTATATTAGCTAATTAACTTAATTGTACTTATTTAACCTAAATTTCATTTTTTGTATATTTATTAGTTGTTTTATTAATTATTTATTTAATTTTAATAGGTATTTAACAATTAGCCACATTTATTTAAATTATAGCCTAACTCTAAACACAACCCGCCTGATTTATTTAACCCAATCTACCAGCGCAAAACCCAAATCCTTACTGGTGCAATTATAAACCAATCTAAGTTGTTGATCAAATTAGATCAACGGCCCAGATATTTGTTACCATAATTAAACCCCAACTACCCCCCCACCGACCCCTCATTCTCTCATGACCACTCATCTCTCTCTCTCTCTCTCTCTCTAGTCTCTTCTGGAGACTTCCGTCTCTTATGAACTCCTTCATCTTCTCTGGCCACCCCTTTGCCGGAGACCTTAAAGCCTTCGTCCTCTTGCCTCTCATGGCTCTCCTATGCCGGTGATGTCCTCCCTAAGGCCCTCAAAGGGCGAGAATCCGTCTGCTTACACCTCTGGTGTCCCTATTCACTTCAAGCCTGTCGATACCCAATTTTTTCTAAAATTATTTTAAAATTTATATATATATACCTCCAAAATCACTCTTTACAATAACTGATTTTTTCGAAATTTTTCATATTTGTATTAAATCCTTTTCCAATTTATTCAGTATTTTTATATTCAATAATTATTTATAAATTGTATTATAAAGAATTTCAAAATATTTCTCAGTCAATATATCATTTTTAATCATATTAGTGTTTAATTATTTCACAAATTAGCCGATTTTGCATTATTTGACCATAATTATAATAACTTTGCAACTATGCCTAATTGTACATTTTATACCATTTAAATCAATAATTATTTCATTTTATATTTTTTATATTCATTAGTTTCATTTATCTAGCATTAATTTCATTTTATATAGTTATTAGCTATTTTTATTAATTACTTATCTATTTTAATGGGTATTTAACAAATAGCCATTTTTAATTTTGATTTTAGCCTAAATCTACCAGCCCAGTACCCCCTTTTAAAATCATCCCAATAAACCTAAGAACAATACATCACCTGCCCAACCCAACCCTTTGGCTAATCCTGGCCGTTGATTATTTCTTATCAACGGCCCAGATCCCACCTACCATAATTAAACCTAGACCTACCTCCTCCCCCTTCCGACCCCTCATTTTCCTAGTCTCTCATTCTCTCTCTATCTCTCTATGGTTCTATCTAGAACCTTCCCTTGTCTCTCCACCTCCAATGGAGTTTGTTCGTCTTCTCCGGCTAGTTCCCTCGCCGGAAACTATGGCCTTGCACTATCTCCTGGTTACTGCTTCCGGCCTAATGACGCCCTAAGGCCCTGAGGTGAACCTGGGGCGGTTCATCTCCTACCTATGGTCCCTCATGCCATCTTCCGGCTATTGATACCCAATTTTTTCTCAAATTATTTTTTAAAATTTGTATATACACCTTCAAAACCGCTCTTTATAATAACTGGTATTTTTCCGAGATTTTTTCATATTTTTATTAAATCCATTTCCAATTTATTCAGTACTTTTTATATTCGATAATTATTCATAAATTGTATTATAAAGAATTTCAAAATATTTCCCAGTCAATATATCATTTTTAATGGGTGTTTAACAATTAGCCACATATGTTTAAATTCTAGCCTAATTCTACCCAGCCCATCAGATTTTAAACAGCCCAATTTCATACCCAGCACAAACCAATTCCATACTCGGCCCAACCCCGGATTTATCTGAGTCGTTGATCAAACTAGATCAACGGCCAAGATCCCACCTACCATAATTAAACCTAGACCCACCCCCCTTCCGACCCCTCATTTCCCAACCTCTCATTCTCTCTCTATCTCTCTCTGGTTCTCTCTAGAACCTTCCCTTATCTCTCCACCTCCGATTGAGTTTGTTCGTGTTCTCCGGTTAGTTCCCTCACCGAAAATTATGGTCTTTCAATGTCTCTTGGTTATTGCTTCACCTTACACCCGTCTAATGGCACCCTAAGGCCCTCAAGCGAGCCTGGAGTGGTTTAGTTCCTACCTATGGTCCCTCATGCCATCTTCCGGCCTCCTCCGGCCATCTGAGTAAGAGCCATGACTTTTCCGGCTAACGCTGGCGACATCTTTAAGGTTTTTCTCATTTTTTAACTCTCTGAAACCCTAACCCCTGGTATTTTCACGATTCTTTTAGATCTGTCTTAGATCTGTGTATATCATGAAGCTTTTTACATGTTTTCTTCAAAAACCTTCCTATTCTCTTCGATCTACACTAGATCCAGGTTTATTACGAGTATTATTACATTTTTCCTAAAGGTCTTCCATTTTTGAACAAGTTTTTCACTTTGGGTTTCTGAGACCTTTTCTTCAAACAATTTTTTGAAGTTTAAGTGATTTTCTCATAAGCTTAAATGTTTATCACTTTTAATCATGTTTTATTTAGTTTTAACACTGTGATGACCATGTCTTTTCTTTCGATTTGTATGTGTGTCTGTTTCCCATGAGCAACCCCTATTTTTTTTTATTGTTGCTTCAGTATGCTATTGGGTCTTTGATTCTGCTGCTTCTTGTGAGTTCACCCTGCTTGAATCATCACTGCCTTGAATCCCTGATTGATTATGAGTAGTACTGTACTGATTTTTCATACGATATCCTCTACTGATTCTACATGTTTCCTTAGATACATGAGGCCATCCCTTAATTCGCACCAATTTCGAATCCCTGATTTCTTATGAGATGTTCTTATTTCCATCTTTGTTTTCTTTCCTTGTTACGTAATTGATTAACTGTTAATTGGTTGATATTTCCTTAAGTGATATTTTCTAAACCTAGCCTCAATTGTATGTTTGAATTAAGGGTGAAACTGTTTCCTTACATGTTACAAAGAATAAAAACTTTCTTAATTATTTTTTTTACCTACTAGTCGTTTGAGTTTAACCCCTTCAATTAAGGGATTCCTAATTTCCTATTATACTTACACTGTTCTTATATTCTTATAAGTTATATATGGTTCTTTCCTTATTCAATACTGACCGTGTGAATTTCTCCCTTGATTATAGGTATACTTGTGTTAATTGGGTACTGATTGATATTCAGTCCCACAATCACTGGTTAATTCTGGTTCTTTCCTTATTTTCCATCAAGTTTTCAAAGCTATATATACTCTATTCATACACACACAGACACGAACGAATCTGTTCAAAAAAATATCTCTCACAATCTTAAAGATTTTATGCTCTCTCTTCTGTGCTAATTACTACTACTCTGGGTTAGCCGGCTGCAAGCCACGGCTAGCTATTGTGCATTCTCCTACTTTCATGCTTGTGTTATTGCTTTCTTCACTCCACTTGTATGTTCTAATTTATATTTCAGTCTTCAAACCAACATGTTTCCTTTACTGTTGTAATTCAGCATGCTTCTAAGTTTCTTACTTATTCTTCAGCATATACCTAGGATCCTGAACTTCCCCCTGCATGTTTAAATTAGGCTTTATTTGTTTATGACCAGCATGTTTCTGTACACTTAGCACCTACTTCTTACATGCCTATGACTGGCACATTAGTTTAACCATGGTCTTAGGTGTTAATCTGACCTAGCACTGTACCCACTGATCCTCTAAACCCTTAGAAGTTCCTGATTGCATCTCTGTGTGCTTATCTGTCTGCTGTATGTATGCCCTTACATGCTCTGTATTTATCCCTAATCTCATTATCCCTGTTTGTGATTGTTGGACTATCCTTGGTCCTTGTTGATGTTAAGTTCCCATTTCCTTCTTAGAAACTATTTTCTTACTCACTCATTCTCAAAATTGTTCCTTACTTAAATCCTTTTAAATAAAAGCACTCTCACACACACTCTTAGAAGTTTAATTTCAGCCCCCTTCGTGTGAGCACTGCATTGGGAACCCTTTGAGTACCCTCTAAACTCTGACACACAAAGCTGGCACTTCCACACTGCTCATGTTTAATTCTTTTGGCTATGTTTGGGTGTGAGCACTGCCCGGGAGACCTTGAGGTCCTTAGGGAACTCTAACACATCCGGATTATGAAAAGTCTATGCAATACCATAAGGCAGTGAGGTTTGGAAGATCTGGGCCTAATTGAAGGCTCCCTATAGAAGTAACTTCTTATTTTCCTTTGGTTGTTTAATTCATAAATCCCTGGCCTGTAATAATTTGTGAACAACTCAGGGGATGGATAGTGAAAAGGGAGAGGTAGCTACGCATGCATTAGCTATTAAAGGGATAGAAATCATGCTATTAGGCTTTATTTCCTATCTGTATAATAGAGATCATTTTTAGACCCATGTGTTGAAATTCATGCATTAGAAATCATGCTATTAGACTTTATTTCCCATTTGTGCAATAGAGATCATGTTAGGCCCTCCAATTCATGCATTAGAAATCATGTTTATTAGGTCTCATACCCACTGTTTCAGCATGATCACTTTTACTTAGAAAAATCCTGCTAATCAATGGTATTTTATACTTTCATGATCCACACTGCCATGTACGCTTAGAAATCTTTTCCTAGGCTAAACAACATAAAAATAAGTTATCATTCTAGCATCATTTGAAACTGTAATTACGGAGCATTTAGAAATCATGTTTAGGAATTCTGCATACGCATCATTTTGCATCTCTAGGTGTGCATTAGATACCATGTTATAGGGCCTTAATCGCTCAACTACATTTAGTCTAATTATTAATGTACAAAAAGTATAACCACCCACTCTGTTTTCCTAAAAAATAATTGGTAATGTTTCTGTGTTTTGAACAACCTAGAACAACATGTTTAGGTAATAACTTGCAGCAGTTCCTTTAATAATTCTGTAAGTATACACTGCCCCCGCCTAGGCAAGCCTTAGGTGACTAAAAAACTATTAGAATTATGTCTTTATTGTGTGTGCTGCTTAACATTAATAGGTACTTCTTTTAAATCAGTAGGCAAATTGATTAAGAGCATGTTTTCCTTGAGTTATAAAACAATTCTGCCTATCTGTTCATCCTCCGAATTCACCTAGGTACCATGTCCTAGGATCTTAATAACACTGCCCTTATATGTGTTTGAGTCGTGCTAATTATATGCATTATCTGCGGAGGGAAATATGGGCCTCCTACATGCTCTTATGTGTTTCCCATCGACTGCAGTCCTACATGTTCTTCGCTTGTCGCCTTAGAATATTACCCCTTTAAACCTGAGGGTCTACCTAGTATCTACCTTTTAGGATAGTAGTCCTAACCTCCTCCAGGACTGATAGGATGGGACGGGTAATAGCACGCAATAGAATCCGTGACCAACACGCGCTTTAATCACCTTTACGGGGTGGGAAGGGTAGAATATGGATATGATGACCGGTGCGCTAATACCACGTGTAGCCCCTCTTCGAGGACTGATTATCGGGTATTGCATTGATGTGATCCATATTATTATAAACCTAAGACACTTGTATACGATAGTTCGTAATTACCCCAACTATTTTTCTAAACACCTATATGCTTAAGACTTAAATCCCCTCTTATTTGAGCCTTTATTTGTTATTTGCTTTTTGTACAAATTCACGAAACCATTTGGCCAGGAACCACACTTATGGATCCTGAGGGGTGCCTAACACCTTCCCCTTCGGATAATTTCAAGCCCTTACCTAAATCTCTGGTTAGCAACGTAGTTGTAATTGAACCCCTTAGGTGCCCTAACGCACTGTTAAAATCGTTAGGTGGCGACTCTCCAAAAATATGCAAACCCCCTTCCTGAAAGGAAAGAGTTGTCCCAACCAAGATTCATACTCCACTCGTGCCAAACAAAATACTATAGCAACGCTTGATGAGTGGTTTCTCCCTTCCTATATTATCACCTCCCTAAATTCGGAAAGGCTTATTAGCCATAAAACTAGTCGATCAGCGGTGCAGTCGATGGTTCCGTGCCTTTCCCTCTTGAGTTGTCCGCTCGAGGGTACCAGTCTAAAACTATTGCATGCATCATGGTCAAACCTAGTCAAGCTAAAGTGTCGTCCGCACGATAGCTTTTTAAGATAGCCTTATCCAAAAGTCCGCCGGGTTTCCCTAAGCCCAAACGGACGCCCTCACGTTCTGTGCATTTATTCGGAGAACTAAATGCTTCCTGCTTATTATTAACATTGAATAGTCGATTCCGGTGGGGTTAAGGGCCTAATCTATTTGTTTTGCAGGAAAAAAAAAATGAGGCATGAAGTCCCCAGTTCAGCATGGTCTCCAACATCCACCCAAAATTGCTGAGTTGGTGGGAGGATTTACACTCTAGCGACAAAGCTATCGTCAGGAAACACTTGGGTAATCTACCATCTCTTCTAGAAATCCAGCCTAACAAAATGACAGTAGAGGCTGTAACCCTGTTCTGGGATCGTGAAAGATCCGTGTTCCGCTTTGGGAACATCGAAATGGTACCGTTGATAGAAGAGATAGGAGGGATAGTTAACCTAGTATGGAAAACTCCGGGGTTGCTGATGCTTGAGAACCGCAGAGGCAAAAGTTTCCTCAAAATGATGGGTCTGAAAAAGGACACGGAATTGGTATGTTTGGAGGATTCGTACATTCCTTTTGACTACTTGTACAAACGATATGGCTACAGCAAGTCATACGTACCTACCATGACGAGTTTGTTGTCACCTCTCTGGGACACGTCCATCGCCGAGTGTTTGTATTTATGGTCTGCTTTTTAGGATTGATCGTGTTCCCGATGAAGAAAGAAAGGATCCATAATAGGCTAGCCATGGTAACTAAGACCATAATGGAAGGGTTAAATGGGAAATATTTCAGCATTGTGCCCATGATCGTTGCGGATATGTATCGGGCCTTACAAAAATGTCAACAAGGAGCAAAGCATTTCGAAGGTTGCAATTTGTTACTCCAACTCTGGCTCGTAGAACATCTCCAAAAGGGGGAATATCGACAGGATATCCACCGCCGAATGTGGGATAACCACATTTCTTTCCATCACCCGAAGCGAATGAATTATATCCCTGACATGTTTTCTCAACCTGAAGATGTTGAAGGATGGGTCGAGCACTTTGATAACTTGACTGAAGAACAGGTTCAATGGATGTTCGAATTATTTCCAATGGATGAGTTCATCATTCGATCCCGAGACGCATCATTTCTGGTACTGATTAGTCTAAGGGGGACATACCCTTAGGTCCTTCTTCGAGTTATGAGGCAGACAGGAAGGAAGAAAGTCATCCCTAGGGTCGAGAAGATGAGCCATCTCCGAGCCGATTTTCAAAATACTGACAGTCCTCACAAGTGCCAAGCTCAGCACCTATGGCACTACAAGGTTATACTAAAGACACCATCGAGCCGGATAGGTATCACGCCGGTTAAACTCCTTTCTATCTTGGCTGGTTAGAAGAAGATCTGGGCGGTCAGAGCAAGCCAGGGTACGTACGAGGTCACAGGGTTATAGATGAAAAGGCTGAAGCACAAGTCAAGTTGAACCAGTTGCGTAAAAGGATTCAGGAAAATGAGGATGATCACCACAAGATACATGAGTCCAACAAAAGACTGATCGAAGAATGGACGGACATGGCTATTAGTGCCAACAAGAGGCTGGGGTATTTGGAATGAGGTATAATCGATTTGGAAGAAAAGTTCATCAAAAGGGTTGAAGATTGTCAAAAGGTTGAGGGAGCTGCAGGGGGTACTTAGCCAGAACTTATCTACTGCTGGGACTTCGCGTGCTGGGAAAGCTGTTAGAAGAAAGCAGGAATGCCGAATCTGGAGAAGGTCCTTCTGGGACCAAGTAGATAGGAATGCCTTTATTTTTTCTATCAATGTAATAAGGCCAATGACCATTAGTAATTTTTATTTTTCGTCTATCATTTCGGGATTTGTCTATTTTATTATCAACAAAATGAGGCATTTAGCATTTTAAGTTCTCCAAATCAATTTTTCGCTAGGCCTACCTCGGGCACAAAGAGGTCCCCAACCTAGGACACGCTTTCATTTTCACATTATGTGTTTAAATACTGCAATGCTCTTTTCATAATCCTCACTGACTTGGTTAACTTTTATTTTTATTTTTTATTACTCCCCTCCCTAAAGGTTAGTTCGTGCATTCTGGCATCATCAGCCTATCACACCAGATCCAAGGGCCCTCCACCTACTCCTCCCCCTAGTCCTCCTAAGGGCAAAGATAAAGGCAAAAGTAAGATGGAAGAGTCGAGCGGCATCAGAAAGGAGAATGTGATTGAAAGGGTAGAGGCCACTGATGGCCGAGGTATTCAGGTCCTGCATGAGAACATGTCGTCACTTGAACAAAAGTTGTTGAGGTTTCAGGAAGAACTCAATCAAGTCCGGAATCTGGCCAACTTATCATTTTCCCTCAATGTCACTCGTCAACCTTCCAAATGCTCAAAACCCCGCACCTCCACAAAATATCCCAAGACAGCAAAATCATCCCGCACCCCATCATCACACCAATCCCCCAAAGAACCAAACTCTCCCGACACAGTATAATACTTGGCACACCACAAATAACACCCCGCTACTCATCCTAGAACCTCAAAACCCCACAAAAGACCATTTTCACACCTATCACAATCCCATATATGTGGAAACCATGACCCACTCCACTCTGCCTATCCCACTGGCATCCGAGTCTGATGAAAAGGACTTACTTATAAGAACCTGGCCGAGGAGCTTAGGAAACTGACTAGCCGAGTCCAGGGTGTTGAAGGGACCAAGGTGATTGAAGGGTTGAATTATGAAGACCTTTGCATCCAACATGATGTTGAACTGCCTGAGGGGTACAAACCTCTAAATTTCGAAATGTTTGATGGTACTGGTGATCCGAGAGTCCATCTAAGGACCTATTCCGACAAATTGGTTGGCGTGGGAAAGGATGAAAGAATCCGCATCAAGCTGTTCGTGAGGAGTTTGAAGGGAGATGCACTATCTTGGTACATCATCCAAGACCCCAAGAAATGGTCAAACTGGGTAAGCATGGCGTCTGATTTCATGGACAGGTTTAGATTCAACACAAAGAACGCACCAGATGTGTTCTACATTCAAAATTTGAAGAAGAAGCCTACAGAAACCTTTTTTGAGTATGCTACTCGCTGGAGGTCCGAAGCCGCTAAAGTCAGACCTGCTCTAGAGGAAGAACAGATGAACAAGTTCTTTGCCCGGGCTCAGGACCCGCAGTATTATGAACGGTTAATGATGGTTGAGGGCCACAAGTTCTCTGACATCATCAAATTGGGCGAGTGGATTGAAGAGGGTATTAAAAGTGGTATGGTCACAAATTTTGAAGCCTTGCAAGCCACTAACAAGGTTCTATAGTCCGGTGTTGTGTCTAAGAATAGAGATGTGGGAGCCTTAATGGTTGCACAAAGAACCAAGTCCCTGCTCAAGTACCAAACCTATCCGACACCTCCACTCACATATCATCCAACACCAAATTACCAAGCTCCACCACCAAATTACCAAACTCCGCCACTTTCCTACCAAGTTCCACCACCCACATATCAACCTGCTTCGCCCAAATATCCACAACCCCCTCCTGTCTACCACACTTATAATTCCCAGCCATCCCATTACCAATCACCCCCCTGCGCGCCAAAACTTCCCTAGACCTTGTCCCAATTTTGATCGACGTCCTCCAAAGCAATACACCACAATAGCCGAGCCCCTTGACCAGCTGTATGAAAAACTCAAAGCTGCTGGTTATGTTACACCTATCCTTGATTTCACCCCTGAGAACCCTTCTCAGTGGGTTAACCCAAACAAATCATGTGCATACCATTCCAGCATGAAAGGACACAACATCGAAGAATGCCGTTCTCTGAAGGATAAAATACAGGCTCTCATTGACAACAAGATTATTATGGCAAAAGACCCCGATCCAAACATCCACGACAATCCTCTGCCAGACCATAAGGGTAGAGGTATCCATATGATTGAAATAGAAGATGATTGGGATCCCGAGGGGTCGATCGGGTTGATCGCAGAAGGGGATGACCCAAAGAAATCCGCAGTCACTCTCAAACCGATCATAGTCCAGATTCAGCCATCTGAGGCCACTGAGGTGAATATGTCTATACCATTTGAGTTTGAAGCGGCGCCACCGGCAAAGTCACTAGTGCCAATTGAAGTTGAGTTTGTATCTCCAGCAAATACACCAGCTTCGTTCGAGGTCGCAGTCTTGCCACCCTGAACACACCTTCCGTTTGAAATAAAGATGGTTGCACTAATTCCCGTGGCAATGTCAACCACACCACCCTTCTATTCAAACGCTATTCCTTGGGACTACACAGCCGAGGCAAGAAGGAAAAATAAAGGTCAGGTCTGAGGAAGCTGTCGTAGCACAGGGTATGACGAGAACTGGTAGGGTCTACACCCCTGAGCATCTAGCTGACTCATGCAGGCAGGCCGCCAATAGACCTCCCCTTATTGAAATAGGTCCTGATGACCTTTGGAGAAAGGTACAGGCTAAGGAGTATTCAATCATCGACCAGCTGAACAATACACCGGCAAAAATATCCATCCTCTCTCTGCTTCAGAATTTCGAAACACACAGAAATGCTTTGTTGAAAGTGTTGAGTGAGGCATACGTGCCAAACAACATCACTAGTAGGGAAATGGACAATATGGTAAGTCAGGTACTGGAGAGTCATAAAATAACTTTTCATGAGGATGATCTACCACCTGAAGGATTAGGGCACAACAAAGCACTACACATCACCGTGTAGTGCGGGGATCATTTCATCATAAGAATCTTGATCGACGGAGGTTCCAGTCTTAACAACTCTCCGTTGATAACACTCAAGAAATTGGGTAAAGGGCTACATGAGATAAAGGATGGGGCGGTCAATGTGAAAGCCTTTGACGATTCTCAGAGGTCCATCATGGGGGAGATTAGTCTGTGTCTACAGATGGGACCAACTTGGTTCGAATTGGATTTCTAGTTGATAGATGTTCCGGCATCCTACAACCTGTTGTTGGGACGGCCCTGGGTTCATGCTGCTGGGGCCGTAGCATCAACACTACATCAGGCGGTAAAATTTGAGTGGAACCACCAAAAGGTCAGTATTCATGGTGACGGTGGCAACCCCATTTATAGCCGTCAAACTATTCCGGTGATTGACGAGAAAAGGAAGATAGGCAGAGGAACTTACCACCCTATTGAACGGGTCAATGATATCGACAAGGAAAAATGGTGGGATAACAAGATCGAGAGCATCCTGAACTGTAGAGGATACGAGCCAGGCAAAGGACTCAGTAAAAACCTCCAAGGGATCACGAAGCCCATAAAGCTCAAGGAACATGGCACCACTTTCGGTCTGGGGTATGAATACACTGGAAGGAATTCAATGACTGGTTTCCACCTTGGCACGGTCCCTATTACCCTATGGAGCATCTAATACCTCATCTTGAGCAGACTTTCAAGCAGGCCGACATTATTTATGGATCAGATGAAGAAGAAGCACTTGCATCAATGAGGAGTTTGTTCCTAGAGAATGATGATATGGATTGTTGTGTTGTCCTCGAGGGAGAGGGGGAGGAAGGCCCTTCCATACAGACCGTGATCAAGGGGGCATATCTCAAGAACTGGTCTATCAAGACAACCACAACCCGACGAGCCTCGGGGTAGCAAGGCTAAAACAAGCATTATTTACTGTTTATTTACTAAATGATTTCCCTTTTCCTGCATTTTTCCAATTTCTGCAATAAATATCTTCAATGTTCAAAACAGTTATTCAATCTATCAAAGCATCTTTTAAATTTCTCTTACGAATATGATATTTATTACTATTGTTTTCTCTCTCATTACTTTATTTATACAGCATTACTATTACTTGTCTTGATGAACCGATGATTGTGACATGCAATGAGGCAACGTAGAAAACGGACATTGATTCAGAAGAGGACGACATACCCGACGAGGTTGTCAAAGAAGTTGAGAACTTTCAGAACAGACCTAAGTCCAACCTGGATGAGACCGAAGTTATCAACCTAGGAGATTCAGAAAATGTCAAGGAGACTCGTATCAGCATTCATTTGTCAACATCAGAAAAGAAAGAATACACAGAGTTTCTAAGAGAGTATAAAGACGTATTTGCATGATCGTATGATGACATGACTGATCTAAGTACGTCTATTGTGGCTCACAAACTGTCAACCAATCCAACGTGTCCACCGGTGAAACAAAAGCTCAGAAAGTTCAAACCCGACATGAGTTTGAAGATCAACGAAGAGGTTACCAAGCAGATCAACGCCAAAGTTCTCCGGGTAGTGGAGTACCCTACATGGTTAGCAAACATTGTACCTGTGCCAAAGAAGGACGGGAAGGTCAGAGTCTGCGTCGACTACCGGGATCTCAACCGGGCCAGTCCGAAAGACGACTTCCCCTTGCCAAATATACACATTCTGATTGACAACTGCGCCAAGCATGAATTGCAGTCCTTCGTGGATTGCTTCGCTGGTTATCACCAGATTTGGATGGATGAGGAAGATGCTGAGAAAACGGCGTTCATTACACTGTGGGGAGTGTATTGTTACAAGATGATGCCATTCGGTCTAAAGAAGGCAGGGGCCACCTACATGAGGGCCATGACCACCATATTCCATGACATGATTCACAAAGAGATCTAGGTGTACGTGGATGATGTCATTATCAAATCAAAGAAAGTCGTTGATCACATGGACAATTTGGGGAAGTTCTTCAACAGGTTGCAAAAATACAATCTGAAACTAAACCCCGCGAAGTGTCGGGGTTCCTGCTGGGAAGCTATTGGGATTTATTGTAAGCCGTCGGGGAATAGAATTGGATCCGTCCAAGGTCAAATCCATTCAAGAGTTACCACCACCAAGGAACAAGAAACATGTGATGAGTTTCTTGGGGAGACTTAATTACATCAGCCGGTTGTAGCACAGTCTACAATCATCTGTGAGCCAATATTTAAGATGATGAAGAAGGACACTGCGACCAAGTGGACCGACGATTGTCAAAGGGCTTTCGACATAATCAAGGAATATTTGTCAACACCACCAGTCCTAGTACCGCCCAAGCCAGGCAGACCTTTGCTACTCTATCTTGCAGTATTAGATGGAGCTTTCGGCTGCGTTCTAGGGCAGCACGATGAAACAGGAAGGAAGGAACAAGCTATTTATTACCTCAGCAAGAAGTTCACTCCATATGAGGCCCGGTATTCTCTATTAGAGCATACCAGTTGTGCTCTAACTTGGGTCGCCCAAAAGCTGAGGCACTACTTCTGTGCCTACACAACATATCTCATATCAAGGATGGATCCATTAAAGTACATCTTTCAGAAGCCCATACCCACTGGTAATCTAACCAAGTGGCGAATCCTGCTGAGTGAGTTCGACATTGTCTTCATGACTCAGAAGGTAGTTAAAGGACAAGCTCTGGAAGACCATCTTGCTGAGAATCCCATAGACGGAGGATACAAACCTCTGAAAACATATTTTCCTGATGAAGCGATGTTATTCATGGGAGAAGATACTGCAGAGTCCTATGATGGTTGGAGGATGTTCTTTGATGGAGCAGCAAACTTCAAGGGAGTCGGTATTGGAGCGGTCCTAGTACCAGAGATCGGTCAGCATTATCTGATATCCGTCAAACTCAGGTTCCCTTGCACCAATAACATGGCCGAATATGAAGCCTGCATTTTGGGGCTCAATATGACCATTGACATGAACGTCCGGGAGCTGTTAGTGATTAGTGATTCAGACATATTGGTACATCAGGTACAAGGAGAATGGGCAACAAAGAATGCCAAGATACTGTTGTATCTGCACCATGTACAGGGGTTAAGAAAGAGGTTCATAAAGATAGAGTTCCGGCACGTCCTCAGAATCCAGAATGAGTTCGCTGACGCATTAGCTACTTTGTCCTCAATGATTCAGCATTCGGACAAGAATTTCATTGACCCTATTCCCATAAGAATCCATAATCAGTCAGCTTACTGTGCCCATATCGAAGAAGAAGCAGACGGAAATCCTTGGTTTCATGACATCGATAAATACTTGGCAAAAAGAGAATACCTCGAACTTGCAAATTACACTCAGAAACGCACACTTCGGAGATTGTCCAAAAATTTCTTTCACAACGGAGAGGACTCCTGATTTGGGTTTATTAAGGTGTGTTGCCGCGAAGGAAGCATCAAAGTTGCTGGAAAAAATTCATGCAGGGACCTGTGGCCCACATATGAACGATTTTGTTTTAGCAAAGAAAATACTCCGAGCTGGTTACTTTTGGATGACTATGGAAACAGATTGCATCCAGTATGTTCGGAAGTGCCACCGCTGCCAGATACGTGGGGATATGATAAAAGTGCCTCCAAGTGAGCCCAATGCTATAAGCTCACCGTGTATGTTCGCCGCTTGGGGTATGGACGTTATTGGACCAATTGAGCCTGCCGCTTCCAATGGCCACAGGTTCATTTTGGTCGCCATTGAATACTTCACTAAATGGGTCGAAGCAGCCTCCTACAAAGCAGTTACTAAGAAAGTTGTTGCCAACTTTGTCCGCGACTGCATTGTTTGTCGGTTCGGAGTTCCAGAGTCAATCATCACCAACAATGGTTCTAATCTTAACAGTGACTTGATGAGGCTACGTGTGAAACTTTCAAGATCAAACACAAGAATTCCACAGCATACAGACTTCAGATGAATGGAGCCGTAGAGGCCGCTAACAAAAACATCAAGAAGATACTAAGAAAGCTGATAGAAAGGCACAAGAAATGGCATGAAAGGTTATCATTCGCCTTACTGGGATACCGCACCACTGTCCGCACATCAACAGGGGCAACTCCCTATATGCTAGTTTCTGGTACAGAGGCTTTTATTCCTGCCAAAGTGGAGATACCATCTCTAAGAATTATACAGGAAGTTGAGCTCAGTGATGCAGAGTGGGTAAGAAGTCGTTATGAGAAACTAGCCCTCATAGGTGGGAAGAGAATGAACGCAGGATGTCATGGTCAACTATATCAGAACAGAATGGCCAGAGCCTTCAACAAGAAAGTCAAGCCGAGATGATTCACACTAGGGCAGTTGGTGTTAAAGAAAATCTTTCTGCATCAAGATAAAGCCAAGGGGAAGTTCTCTCCTAACTTGAAAGGTCCATACATGGTTCGTAGAGTACTGACAGGAGGAGCACTTATACTTGCAGAGATGGACGGAGAAGTCTGGCCCAAGACAATCTATTCAGATGCAGTCAAGCGCTACTGTGTAATCTTTATGCTTCCTCAATGATGTAATTTGAACTACGCCTAACCTGATTCCCTTTTAAGAGGGGATTAGTAGGCAGCCCTATGGTTTCGGTCACAATTCAATAAAAATCTATTTTTCCCATCAATTGGAAACTGGGGCAGAATTATAAGAAGGACCCTGAAAATTCTGAAGCAAGTTCAGCTAGTCACGGCACGAGCAGCAGTCAAACGCATCCACCCAGCAAACTGGGGCAGAATTTTGAGGAGGACCCTCAAAATTCCGCAGCAGAAGAGGTTGCAATGTCTCAAGTCGTGCCACGTCGTCGGTTCATCTAAAAACTATTCTAGATTATATATTACACTTTTACAAAATCATGCATATTTATTGAAACAGCTCGTTTAGCGAACGCTACCCCAATGATACATACAATATCATCATATTAAGCCAACGAGCCAAGCAGAGCCAGCGGGAATGCGAACTAACCTTCCCCCTTACAAAACTCACGATCTTTTTTGGATGCTGGCACAAATTGCAGAAGCCCCAAAACATATTGTTCTCTTAGAGGACAGACATCTTCCCTCAAACTCATCGCGCACGCCAACATTTATTATCAGCACAAATGATGCTTCATTATCACAATGCTCTACCGCAATTAACGCCAGCTAAGAATTTATGTCGTCCTTCGTTGTATATTGCATAAAGCTACCTTTTTTCCTTCCGAGACTAAACGCTATCTTCATCTGCATCCGCATATTACATAAGGCTACCTTTCTGCCTTCCGAGACTAAATGATGTCTCCATCTGCATCCGCATATTGCATAAGGCTACCTTTCTGCCTTCCGAGACTAAACGATGTCTCCATCTGCATCCGCATATTGCATAAGGCTACCTTTCTGCCTTCTGAGACTAAATGTTGTCTCCATCTACATCCGCATATTGCATAAGGCTACCTTTCTGCCTTTCGAGACTAAACGTTGTCTTCATCTGCATCCGCATATTACATAAGGCTACATTTCTGCCTTCCGAAACTAAACGATGTCTCCATCTGCATCTGTATATTGCATAAGGCTACCTTTCGGCCTTCCGAGACTAAACTCTGTCTCCATCTACATCCGTATATTGCATAAGGCTACCTTTCTGCCTTCCGAGACTAAACGTTGTCTCCATCTGCATCCACATATTGCATAAGGCTACCTTTTTCCTTCCGAGACTAAATGTTGTCTCCCACTTACTTTTCAAAAGCAACCCCTGTCTCTATCATTCGCTTCCTTTCGGGCTAAGCTTCGCCCTTTTGAATTTGCAAGACCAAGATCTGTCTTGTCAGCATCATGCTATTGCACCTTCATGGGCTGAAATATCGCCAACTTATCGAAAGGTGTCATCATTCGGAGGCACCATCTTCATGGCCCGAGAACACCATGTCATGGCCTGAGGATCTATTTTTATCATTTTGTTTATCATTATTCAAAGGAGTCATGGTTCGAAGGCACCATCCTCATGGCCCGAGAACATCATTTCATAGTCTGCAAATCCCGCATCAAGCGATTCATGGCCCAGGACATCATGGTCTAAGGACGTCATCCTCAACCGTCCGAAGACAGCATTCATAGTCCAATAGGAATCTGCATCATGTTTAAATTACGCACAATCTATTCTTGTTATTCATTTTCAGGAAATCCGGCTAAGAACAGCCAACCAAGCAGGAGCGGACCGCTCCAGTTCTTCTAACTACCCCAAAAGCCATTGTGTTCACTTTACCTTGCACCTTGCGTCCGTCCTTGTAAGACTTCACCGGTATACTTCGCCAGTGACTCATGAACTACATACAGCCTGATTCCTGTACAACCAGGGATATGTAGGCAGCTCAGAAGCCAGGGTGCAGCCTAAATCTTTCATACTATCTCCCTCCGGTCAAAATTGGCCATCATATATTTACGCGACAACTCTTTCATCCTTTCCGGGTAAAGAGGGGCAGTTGTTGATACCCAATTTTTTCTCAAACTATTTTCAGACTTGCATATATACTTTCAATATCACTCTTTATAGTAACTGGTATTTTCCCATAATTTTTCGTATTTTTATCAAATTATTTTCCTATTTATTTAACACTTTATATTCCATAATTATTCATAAATGATGTTATTTCAAGTCATTTTCTTGTTAAACATGTTATTTATATCTTATTTAATTTCCTTAGGATTTTATTATTTCACAAATTAGCCTATATTGGCATTATTTAGTTAATTTTAGCAGTTTTGCGATTATAGCACAAATGTGCATTTTTACCATTTTAAAATCAATAAATGATCATTTATATTTTTATATATTAGTCAATCGCCTTAATTTCATTTATTTGGTCTCAATTTCATTTTTTACAATTATTAGCTATTTTAATTAATTAATTATCTTATTTAATAGGGCATTTAACGTTTAGACCATTCTTATTTAAATTATAGCCAATTTTAAACCAACCCCCACCTGACCCAAAACCCATTCTCCAACCCAACCCAAACCCATTCCTACCCGGCCCAACCATACACCCGATCTGAACCGTTGATCATATGAGATCAACGGTCCAGATCTAAGTTACCATAATTAAACTCAACCACTACCCCCTCCGACCCCTCATTTTCTCAACACTCATTCTCTCTCTATCTCTCTCTGTTACTCTCTCGTTCTCTAGAAGCCTCCTTTGGATTCTCTCCTCCGATGGAGTCCGGTCATCTTCTCCGACTGGTTCTCTCAAAAGAAACCATGGCTCCTCATCATCTCATGGCTATTTGTCCACCTTGCACCGGTCCAGTGATACCCTAGAGCCCTCAGTCGAACCTGGAGCGGTTCATGCCACTTTCCGTCCTCCTCGGGCCGTGTGAGTAAGAGCTACAACCTTTCCGGCTTAAGCCGGTGACGTCTTTGAGGTTTTTCCTACTTCTCTGGGTTCCTCGAAACCCTAACTCCTATATCTTTTTAATTTCTTCTAGATATGCCTTAGATCTACGGTATTACTAAGCTTTTCTACGCGTTTCTTTGAAATAAAATGCTTTTCTACTTTGAACAGTCTTCGTCTTCAAACTATGGTTTCATGTCCCCCTTTTAAAATGGCTTTTCCTTTCAATTTTAGTATTATCTTACGATTTTCACTATGTTTAAACGTTTATTTAAGTTTTTATCATCATCTGAGTTATTATGTCAAAACCCTAATTTTCTTAGCCCTAATCCCGGGTATCTGAGTCTGTCTTTGATAATATGCTTGCTTAATCCGCCTGTGTGCTTGTTTCCCATAAATATTCTGAGTTTATGTGATTTTATCCCATTCTGATCATCAAGGTTTCTGGTTCTTTGCTGCTCCCGTTTATATTATGTTTGTTCTATTGATTTCTTTAATCATTTAGCATGTTCTAGTTTGAATCCTAGACTTTATATGATTCTTTTACCTTATTGTGCCTATTAGGGTTTTCGAGTTGATTCCTTTTGCCTATCGTGTGTTTGCTATCTGTGTTAATTTCCTTTAGTTAATGCTAATTTTGTTTGAATCCCTAATTTTCTGTAATTAATACCTTTCACCAATCTTTTGTGATGATTTCTTACTGATTTCAACCACTAAAATATTTTCTTGCCTTATTATATGGTCGACTATGTTACCAGCTGACTCCTAGTTACTTTCGTTAATTAGAAGTTACTGAACCTGGCCTCTATTACATGTTCTGTACTTGTGTGATACCAAAACTATTTCCTTATATACTATATTCAATTTTGCGTGATTTCCTTCTTTATTTATTACTTGCATATTACTATTTGAAGTAACTCCTTAATTAAAGGGACTACTTATGCTGATGTGATTATAATTGGTACATAATTCCATAATTTACTGTGTAACTATGACTCTTGCCTTATTTGCTACATAGTTTCAAACCATATATACTTCTAGTCTTTCAGTAACAAAAAAGAACACACAGACATACAGTTCTAAGCTCTCTCTACACACACACACATATTGTCCTGCTTCTCTTGTTGTCACTTGCAACTCAGTCGGCTGAAAGCCAAGACTGAGTGATTCTATTGTGTTATTGCTCTGCTGCTCTCCTATTCTGTTGCATCTACACACTACTACTCTGATATTCTTCACATTACTGCTCTTCATTCTGCGTTCAGTCTTTCATTCAAAACTGTTATGTTTTCCAATTTATGTTTATAGCACCCAAAACAATATGTTTCTGTTTGTATTACGATTCCTTTTGTTCCTCTTATGCTTCTATTTGTGGTTCTGCTGTTTGCCTTGCATTTAGCCTATCTACTATGTCCATATGATCTCCCTTTCCCTTTAGTTAAGCATGTCTATTTCTTTCTCATATGTTTTACTATGATTCTGCCTTACCCCTGACTCCTGACACTATAAGCATGTATTCCTGATACTTAGTCGCTATACCCCTCAATTTGATGCTATTTGGGATCCTATCATGAATACTCTATGATGAACTATGCTATGACTGTTTAGGTCCTGTAATACTACTCTAAGGTCTACTTGTGTGCAAATCTGCTTCCACTATGTGACGTATTTGTCCCCAGTTCCCCTATCCCTGACTGTGTTTGTTTCCTAAACTGTGTGTGTTTGTCAGTTGCTGATTGTCCTGTTTCTTTTCCTCCTCAAAATGGTTTTTTATAAGAGAAAACTCTCATGTTGTTATTCAAGGCTTATTTCAGAAAACTATTTCCAACCCAACTCTTTTTAAAACTAGGAGCACATCTCACCGCTCCTAGTTTCTAAGTTCATCCCTCTTCATGTGAGCACTGCCTTGGGGACCATTTGAGTACCAATTGAACTCTCACACACAAGGTTGGCATTCCCACACTTCACTTACTCATTCCTGGCTAGGGTACCGGGGTGTGAGCACTGCTTGCGATCCTCTGAGGTCCTCTTAGGAACTCTGACACACCTGGGTTATAAAAGGTCATGGCATATGGCATTGTTGGATCTGAGGATTTGGGCCTATTGTTAGGCTCCCTATAGTGTAACTTCTTAATTTCCTTATTTACTTATGAAATTTGTGCAATGCTGGTCTGTAATAATTATTGTAAAAAACGATTCTAGGGATGGGTAGTTAAATGGGTGGGGTATGCATGCTTAGTATAGATACGGGTAGAAAACATGTTTATAGTTTTCTTTCATATATGCGCAATAGCCACCATGCTTAGGAATATCTGTCGTACATGCATTATATATCATGATACTTAGGTCCATTCATGTCAGCATCTCATCATACTTATATCCACTTAGAAATCATGTTTATAGTTGGATAACAACAGAAAAATGGTTGTCATAATATTACTGTTTCAGCATTCTCGCAATTGTTTCATCTAGAAATCCCATTTTAGGCTATATAACTAATTATTGTCAAATTTTGCATCTTAGAAATCATCTCCCCTTAGGACTCTGTATGTTCTATTTTTAGTCAAAATGTGTTAATGAATCCCGCTAAAAATAGATTCCGAGTATGAAAGCTCTCATGCATCTAGAACAGCATGTATAGGTTTGCATACTCAACACCCTGCCTGCATTTAGTTATCATGTTTTGTAGGACCCGCATTCATACTCGTTTAAATACTCACCCCCTTTATCTTGGTTAAAAACAGACTCATCATTGTCTAACTACTATTTTCTGAAAAAGCAAAAACAGTGTAACTGGAGCGGTTTAATACGCCTAGGCAAGCCTTAGGTATTAAACTTAATAAAACTATATATCTACCTTCTTTATGTGTGTTGTTTGGTTAATAATAGGTGAGGATCGATAGTCTTNATTCTCGCCTAGACATCATGCTTTAGGTCCTGAAGCTAAAGACTTTACTTGTGTTTTAGTCGTGCTATTTATGTGTATAATTTGGGGAGGAATATCTGAGCCTCATATCTGCCTCTATATGTTTCCCTATATTTGCAGTCCTAATTGTTTTGTTTGTCGTTTCGAATTTTGCCCTTTAAACCTAGGGGTTCAGCCTAGTACTCACCCTCTAGGAATAGTAGTCCCTAGCTTCCTCCAGGACTGATAGGATGGGATGGGTAATAGCACGCAATAAGTTTCTTGATCGACACGCGTTTTAATTACCTTTACGAGGTGGGAAGGGTAGAATATGGATATGATGACCGATGCGCTAATACCACGTGTAGCCCCTCTTCGAGGAGTGATTACCAGGTATTGCATTGATGTGATCCATATTATAAACCTAGGACACCTTTTATATGCTTAGATCGTAATCCTTTCCAAAGTCTAATCTTCTTTACCATTTTCAAATATCTGCATGTTTAAGACTTAAATCCCCTCTTATTTGATCCTTTATTTGTTATTTGATATCTGTACCAAATTCACGAAACCATTCGGCCGGGAACCACACGTGTGGATCCTGAGGGGTGCCTAACACCTTCCCCTTAGGATAATTTCAAGCCCTTACCCAAGTATCTGGTTAGCAATGTAGTTATAATTGAACCCCTTAGGTGCCCTCACGCACCGTTAAAATCGTTAGGTGGAGACTCTTCAAAATGTGCAAACCCCCTTTTCCAAAGGGAATGAGTTGTCCCAACAAATGTCACAAACCCGATCTCCGCGAGGAAGAAAAGGGGCGCGACAGGGTTCGTTCACAATTCAATAAAAATCTATTTTTCCCCGCATTTGGAAACTGGGGAAGAATTTTGAGGAGGACCCTCAAAATTCCGCAGCGGAAGAGGTTGCAATGTCTCGAATCGTGTCACGTCATCGGTGATCACGCTCAACTATGTCTTGTAGAAGACTAAGCGGGCGTTGCAAATATAATCCTGGGGTATTATGCCCAGAGTCGATCCCACAGGGAATTGACGTATCAAGCAAGCTGTTAAAATACTACTCAGCTGTCACCTGATGTTATTTAAATTACTAATACTAAAGTATAACTACGCAAATGTATAAACAATTGTAATAAGAATCTAAGGTTATAGTTTCCCCCGCTGGTGAACTTACTTCTCG
>MDKI01045638.1:0-22101 GCA_005239505.1 Nicotiana paniculata | reverse complement strand
AATATTTACATCGAAAATAGTATAGAATTTGGGTGTGGTCAAAAAATAGTTGTTCACATTTATCACTATGAATGAAGATCTATTTTATTTTGCCCTAACTTTATCTCGTGCATTTCTCTTTTCCTTATTTTTCTTTCTTTTGTTTGTTCTTTGTTGTTGTTCCATTGCCTCACATATCGGTTATTTTCTGATGAGACTAGATCCAATAAAATTATGTTAGGCCTCGGCTATTCACATGAAGTAGAAGCCCCAAAATAAATCTCCAATTTAGTGGTGATTTACGTAACCAGTTCTCTTGCACATAAAAAAATGGGGAAAACTTTTCAAAACAAAGAGCCATACCTTTTCAGTAAGCCGTTGAGTGAGTTCGGCCCGTGAGGCGACTCTTATAATGTTTTCCCTTCAATTGAGTAGGCTAATAGCCTGTTTGGCCAAACTGAAAAAATTTGCTTATTTTGAGAAGTATTTTTTCTAGAAGTGCTTTTCAAATAAGTACTTTTGGAGAGAAACAATTTATGTTTGGCTAATCAATCTAAAAGCACTTTTGAGCAATAATTTGTGTTTGACCAAGCTTTTCAAAAATATTTTTAATTATTAAATTATGAATAAGGACCTGAAGAGATTTACGTAATAGTTGATAATATATGAATAAATAAATAATCTCAAATATTTATTATTAAAGATAATAATTAATTATTTTCATTTTATTCAAGTAAAACATGAAAATAAAATTTAAAAGTATTTTAATTCTTTCAAGATGATTTAAATATATCAAAAAATTATTTAACAAATATAAAAACATTCATCTCAAAAGTCATCATATATTAGAAAGTTAGCCTAAAATAAAAAGAAATATTTATACATTATGAGAGTTCAATAATATAATCTCTAATTCTAAGTATTAGGTTTAAAATAAGTAAGGTTATTTTGAATATATACCATATTTTGCTAAGGATATTTTTGGTAAGAAGAAAAATCAAATTTTCTTCTGCTTCTGCTTTTGGGGAGAAACTACTTTTTTCTGCTCCTGCTTCTTCGTAAAAGCACTTTTTTCCCAAAAAAGCTTGGCCAAACACCCCAAGTTGAGAAAAAAAAGTATTTTGTGAGAAAAAAAAAAAACATTTCTGGGGTGGGGAAAAGCTTGGCCAAACATGCTATAAATCTCAAATTTAAAAGCAGAACAATTATTTAAATTAGCAGCCCTATTTATGTTTTTTCCCCAAAGTATTCTAATGCTTTATTATTTGTGGACAAGTTTAGCCTACTAAAATTAATATGACATATTTATAGCATGTTTGGTCAAGTTTTCTTTGGTCCATAATTGTTTTTTTCCAAAGTTAAGGTATTTGGCCAAGATTTTAGAAGAAAAAAATACTTTTGAATAGAAGTAGAAGCAGTTTTGAGAAGCAGAAAAAAAGAATTCTCCCCAAAATATACTTTTTTGAAAATCATTTTCGAGAAAATTTACTTAGAATCATGTTTTAAAAGCTTAACCAAATACTAATTGCTTCTCAGTATTTTTCAAATTAAGTAGCCAAACACAAACTGTTTTTCATAAAAGGACTTTTTCGAAAAGCGCATTTGAAAAAAATACTTATCAAAATAAATTGATTTTAGAAGTTTAGCCAAACAAAGAGTATTAAATAGGTGTCTAAAAATAGGCTATTTACGCAAATACCCCTCTTGTAAGTAGTAGTATAGCATGAAAACACCACTAATCCATCTTCTAATAAAAGTGTAGAAATTACACGGGGCGCCCCCATTTAACATATACCTATATTTTTAAAATTATTTAACCTATACCTAATTTTTACAACTTCAGGCGCGGCCTTCCTGATATCTGTGCAAAGCTTTAGCTTATTTAGTGCTGAAATTTTTACAACTAAACTAAATAACTTCATCATCTTCTGCTGAAGTTTTTCAAAAAGCTTTTTATGAGAAACTATTAAATCAAGAAGAAAATTTCAGCATATTGGGTGCTGAAGTTTTTACAACTAAACAAAATAACTTCAGCATCTTCTGCCGAAGTTTTTAAAAAAGCTAATGACAGCAAACTAATGAATCCAGGACAAAACTTCAGCATATAGAGTGCTGAAGTTCTTACAAATGAACTAATTAACTTCAGCAGAAGATGCTGAAGTTTTTGAAAAAGCTTTATGACAAAACTAATTAATCCAAGACAAAAACTTCAGCTTATTTAGTGCTGAATTTTTTACAAATGAACTAAATAATTTTTGAAAAAGCTTAGAATGCTGAAGTTTGTGTGAAAGTCTTTGCTACTTCAAGACCGTATGCCTGAAGTTTATGCGAAAAGTGGGTACGCTTGTGATTTTTTTTGTAAAGCAAATATAAGTTAAAACGTGATCTAAAAACGGATATAGATGCAAAAGCCCCGTTAAAAGTGCAGCTAACGGGTCCATTTCGTCCATAGTCCATCCCAAAAGTTGGACACGGTCACCGGCCAAGCCTTTCTCGCATTTAATTAAATCCCACCATGGTATTCGCATTTCGCACGTCCATTTATTTAAAATGCACCGTCGATCGTTTAAATGTGTCGGAATCTAATCACCACCCGACATGCACGTAATTTTGAATACAAGTCAAAGGCGGGTCGAATTCGTCAAATATTAACCCATAATTAATTAAATCCATATAAAACAAATAACATAAACAAAACTCTCTGACCAATTAATGCATAAAACGACGGAACCCCACCATGTGAGCAGGTTGTGGGTGTTGCTATGATGCTATCCTCAAAATTCAAAAAAAACCAGTGGGCCCCATCAAGCGGCTCATGCACCTGCACAAACCAACCCAAACCCAAAGACGCTCCCACACGTGCCTTACCCTCTTCACACGTGCCAACTTCACTCTTCAAAATTCAAAATCTTCTTTTGAGCATCTCTAATTAATCGTCTCCCTTTTGGTTGGTAAATGTGACACTTTTCTTTTAATTATTCTAAAAAGCCATTTTGCAACAATTTAATTTTAATTTTTTTTATAAAAGCGTTATGTTATATATTTCATCACAAGTTTCAAAAAAAAACTTCTTAAATCTTTTTTTTGTATTCGATCAGATATGTTTACATAAAAATGGGACGGAGGAAATATTTAACCCTGCTCTTACCCTGCCCTTTGTCGCAGTGAAAAAATTGAAAATATATTCAGATTTACTTGTACTTTTGACGGTAAAAAGATTTGAACAGTGAAATGAATCTGAACCGTTGAACTTTTCATTTCATCTTCTAACTTCAAACCCTCTCTTTAATCGCTCCTCCTATTTGCCTGATACCACTCAGACACACATTCTATTATTAATGCGAAACTAATCCGGTTATCGAATCATTGATTTCTATTTTAAAAAAATAGAGAAAAGATCGAGGCTTTCTGCTGATTGATATTTTTTGGAGGTGTGAAAAAGAAGAGAGCGGCTTTAATCGGAGATTGAGTTACGATTTCTGTTCGGTAAATAGAGAGTGAAAACAAAAATGAATGCAGTAGGACGACAAAGATCTGGAACGTCGACGGCGCATCACCAGCGGCAATATTCCGATAACTTCCTGGAGAACTCATCCAATGGCAGATGGCTTCAATCAGCTGGTCTTCAACATCTTCAAACTTCAAATAACTCTATTCCTCCTCCACAGGTTTCCGATACTTTCTACATTTTTTGTTTTCCTATTTTTTTTGCGTTGTTTTAGCTCACTGTTGCCCTAGCTCATAGATCTGATAATCCAGTGTTTTTCTTCATTTGATTTTGTTATCGGTTATAGGATTATGGATACTATGGTGGAGCTCAAGGCTCGAGAATGTATAGAGGTGCACAGAGGACTTACAGCGGAGGAAGCGATCTCTTTGCGGAGCCTTTGACGCCGCCGGGTAATCCTCGACACTCAAGTCAGCGAAGGAACGGTGATGAAGAAATATCTCCCAATGAGTTCAGTCCTGGACTCTTAGATCTACACTCATTGGATACTGAGCTTCTACCTGAGGTTTGGTTTACAGATTCTGCATTAGTATTTTAAGGGGATTAGATGAACTAATTATTCTAATTATGCTATTGGATATCGCTGTTGCTATGTCAGTGCAAGATGTGCAATTATTTTGCTGCTTTAGTAAGTTCTTAAATGATATGCGTTTTGAGCTTCTCATTTTACAGTGCCACAAAATTCTTCATCACTTTTAATAAGTTTTACATGATTAGAGCTTCTTCGACACCAAAGTTGTTGCCATTTTGCCTGTTGATTTTCGGTTACTACAGTGGCTATTGGGCGTTTGAAACTCCAAGTTAACACACTTCGGCTCTTTGAGCTACATTTTATTATAGCATCATTTTGGTCAAACCCTAAACCACATATATCTGAATTTCAGCAGTTTGATGTATGTGAAAAATGTACGTCATTTTGGTCCTTGTTCCTGCCATTAGATCATTTACATATCTGACTAGTTTTGACTGAAAATTTGTAGTTTTTAACTCTGTATTTCCTTTAGTTTGGATTTTTCTCTTATGTTGACTTCCCATATATAGATGCCTGTTGCTGGCTTGTATGATGCTCCTTCCATGCATCATTTTGCTCGAGCAAAAAGCTTTGATGACTCGGAGCAATTCCTTGCAAACAACAAGCAAACTGGTCGAGTTCGGGGCTTACCAGAGAGTAATGTTTCTAAGAGTTTTGCTGTTGATAAAGAGAAGGCCAGCAATGTTGCAAAGATCAAAGTGGTGGTATGTTTTACTTAACTCCAGTACTTCTGGTTCTGGAGCCTAAACATTCTATTCTCAGTTTGTGTAGTGCAGAATTCTTATTTTCTTAACGAATACAGCATACACAATCCTTATTATGTGGTTTCATTATATTTCACTGGCACAGAACAACCTTCTTTCATGTGTATTACACGTGAAAGAAATCGTTAGTGCTTGTTCTAGTTGTTGTTTCTAATGATTATCTACTTCCAGGTGCGTAAGCGACCACTAAACAAAAAGGAATTGGCGAAGACTGAGGAAGACATCATTGAAACACGTTTCAACTCTCTAGTAGTCCATGAAACTAAACTCAAGGTTTGTGGAATTGCAAAAGATTGTATCCTGTATCAGCAGTTAAATATACATGTCTAGCCCTTCACTTTCAGTCTGGTGACAAGAACGAATACTTGAGTAACCAGCAACCTGAAAGTTACTACTATCAAACACTTAACCGTTGTTTGCCGGATGGAATTCACTTTCTAACAAAAATATCTCTTCTTGAATGCCAAATACTTATGCATTAAGGTTAAGAATGGTGAGATCTGATTGTTTTCCAAGATCATTGATCCCTTTGTGTTCTGTAAACCTCCCTCCTATGTCTTGCTGCTTCACTTTGCCCAAATTTGTCCTAAAACCCGTTTCTTGAGTTAGGAGTTCTTATATCTGACTATTATACAGGTTGATCTGACTCAGTATGTTGAGAAGCATGAGTTTGTCTTTGATGCTGTGCTAAATGAGGAGGTTTCGAATGATGAGGTGATTATAGAATACAGGATTCTACATCAGACCAAACTCTTAAGTGCATTCAGATCCTTGTTAACTTTGGTCTGCCACATGTCTCCTTAGGTATACCATGAAACAGTGGAGCCCATTGTCCCGATAATTTTCCAACGCACAAAAGCTACTTGCTTTGCATATGGGCAAACAGGTAAGCAACCTGCACTTAATCAGTAATTTTCATCATCTTTCACTGTTATTACTCTTGGCACAAGTATTCTTCTTTTTATCTAGTTCCTTTTTCTGTTGACTGTCATAACTGTGAAGAATAGTTATTTGAATGAATTTGGATATTGTAACAATTTGCTCAATTATCAGTGTTTTCCAACTCCATCAATGCGCTTTTCATGTGGGGTGAGTTTCTTAAAAACACTTTTTGGTAATTTTGCCGTAGACCCTCTGTACTGATTGATGATGGTGATAATATTTTAGACTTGTATTCATTTGTGGCTTTTCTTTATTATTTTGATGTTCAAACTCCTTTATCAATTAGTTGAAGATCACATGAACATTAATCGTGATACGTCAAACACCATCTAGTACTGCACATTCAGGGAGTAGACGGATATGGTTTACTGTGAAGTTTGTGTACTCAAATTCTCTTGTTGTAACAATTCCTGGAGCCCCAAATCTTTTAGGTATAACAAAATCGTGAGTTTAACATAATTAGAGGCTTCAAACCTCACAGCCCTGCATAATGTGCATATGCTAACTTAGAAATGAGAAAGGGCCATTCTACATGCAATGGTAAATGCTCGTTGTCCAGGGATCTAGGTCATAGCAAGTCTTCTAGTGTGTTTCATTCATACAAATTCGACTTTTCTTCAGAACCAATAAGAAAATATTAATCATCTGATGATGCAATTGCTGATAATATAAGCCTGAAGTTTTCAAATCTGCTTGCATTAGCTTCAAAATTTGTCTTCCAGCCCATTTGATATGAATGCCAATATGGTTAGTGGCTGTCTCTTTTGGGTCATGTAAGCAATAACAGTCCACTATCTCAAGAGCAAGGTATAAGAAACAACCGATGCCTAGTCAATTTATTTTGTAATATGCAGATTTTGCGGCCTGTTCTAGAGGAGGCCTTTGAGTGTGCTTCCAAAGTTTTCTTTTGTCATAATTAATCTGGTGTCAACTTCTGGCATTTATCATGCAAAGAAGCTTGGTTTTCTTACTATTTTCTAAACAAGAACTTCCTCTAAATTTCTTTTCATCTTTGGCTTATTTAGGAAGTGGCAAAACATATACCATGAAACCGCTACCTCTGAGGGCATGTAGGGATCTTTTGAGGCTCATTCATCATACTTACCGGAACCAGGGCTTTCAATTGTTTTTCAGTTTTTTTGAGATATATGGTGGAAAGCTCTTTGACCTCCTTAATGATCGGAAGTAAGTGTTTCTGCATGTTTCAATATTAGTGTTGTAGACTTGTAGCTTTGGACCGAGGATATCTGAAACAAATTCTGTGCAGGAAACTTTGCATGAGAGAGGATGGTAAACAACAAGTTTGTATAGTTGGATTGCAAGAATACAGAGTCTCTGATGTGGAGATGATTAAGGAGCTCATTGACAGAGGAAATGCAACTAGAAGCACTGGCACCACTGGTGCCAATGAGGAATCTTCCAGGTCACATGCTATTCTCCAGCTTTCTGTTAAGAGGTCAGCTGATGGCAGTGAGTCGAAACCTCCTCGTGTTATTGGAAAGCTCTCCTTCATAGACCTTGCAGGAAGTGAACGTGGTGCAGACACTACTGATAACGATAAGCAAACTAGGTGCGTATCTACTAAATTCTATACTTTTGTTTGTCCTTTAAGAAAATTGTATTGTTAAATTGTTTTTGTTCTACCCTTTTAACTTGTCTTTTTTTATGCAGAATTGAAGGAGCAGAGATTAATAAAAGCTTGCTGGCACTGAAGGAATGCATTAGAGCGCTGGACAATGATCAAAACCATATTCCTTTTAGAGGCAGTAAATTAACTGAAGTGCTGAGGGACTCTTTTGTTGGAAATAGTCGTACTGTTATGATATCTTGCATTTCCCCAAATGCAGGATCTTGTGAGCATACTTTAAATACATTAAGATATGCCGACAGGTAATTATTTGTTAGATTATGTTCCCGCAGCTACTACTTTCTGCATTCATATAGTCTTATCTTTGTGCTTTGCCTTAAATTCAGGGTGAAGAGTCTCTCAAAAGGGAATAACTCAAAGAAGGACGTCTCATCCTCAACATTGAATCTGAAGGAGTCAACAAATTTATCTTTTTCTGCAGTTGTACCTTCTACATCAACATTTGAAGATGATACAGGTGATTCATGGCCTGAACAGACTGATAAAGATGAATATGATGAAGATTTCTATGAACAAGAGAAGCAAATGTGGAAGAAGAATGAGAAGCTTGACGGTTACAGCATGTCCAATTCAGAAGATAAAATGAAGAGAGCAAATGTTCAGACAAAGTGGAAGGAGCCACCTAGAACAGATGCAAAGTATTCAAACTCAGACGATGATCTGAATGCTCTTTTAAAGGTGAATCTATTTTGTGGGAATTTAAATGCACTTAGCCTCAGTGTGCCTCTGATTGCTTTATTTTTAATTTTTCAGGAAGAGGAAGATCTTGTGAATGCCCATCGGAAACAAGTGGAGGAAACAATGGACATTGTTAAAGAGGTATGTGATGGAAATTGTTAAATACTGTGTTGGAAGGGTGTTTTTGGGTAAAAACAATAAGCTTTTGGCCTTCAGTATGAGAGTCGAACTGGATGTATATTCTGGTTTCATGGTGACGATACTGATTATACCTGATTTTGTAGTTGGAAAAATGTTTCTATAATTACTTTATGTCAATCTTGGAGTCCCATAAGGGCGCTGGCAAGTCCCTTTATCCGTGGTTGCACATTTGCTTGTCATTTTGTAGATATTCGTGCGGACTTAGAATTCTGTTGTTTCTCAATTTCAGGAGATGAATCTATTAGTTGAGGCAGATCTACCAGGGAACCAGCTGGATGATTATATTTCTCGATTGAATGCAATCCTTTCCCAGAAGGCTGCTGGCATCCTGCAGTTGCAGAACCAGTTAGCTCATTTTCAAAGACGTCTAAAGGAGCACAATGTTCTTGTATCTTCTGGCCACTGAAAGCTCTAATTCAGTATGCATAGAGAATTCAGATGCTATGCATATTTGCTTTTGAATGAGGTGCTGTTGTGGAACCATTAATGTGTTCGGTAATGCACCCTTAGGTGTTAATGTGGAAAGCAGGTGGCTTGCAGAAGTTTGGAGTAGCAACATTCACATGATGATTTTCTTCAGAAGAGTTTTTGGAGCCTTCTGTTAATCTTGTCATTGTTTATTCATTTTCCATTTGAAAAGAAACATACAATAGATGCTTTTGCAAGGCTTTACAGCTTTATGTTGTAAGATTATTGATTGTTGATTGATCTGCTGAGCCGAAGAGGCATTTGCTATGTTTTGGGGGCTGAAATTTGTTTAATCTGGTCCAGCCTACAAAGCCTATCATAGACGATTGGTGAAGGCTCTGGCCAAGTCTGGTGTAATTGATTGTAAGGAGTTATACAACAGCTAATATTAGTTCATTTTGGTTGAGTTCCATAAGCCAAATGGGCACTTGGAATCTACTCAATTACTTGAGAGTTGTGACTTCTGTACGTTGCTACTTAACGTGGAGCTTCCGAACTTAAGCCAAATCGCCGGTATTCCAATTATTCAACATTGTCATAAGTCCCAACTAGACCACATAGACTTACAGTCTAATGGAACTATTTGGTGTCTCGTACACAAAGATGTGAGTTCAAATATCACTGTTTCTTACTTACTCTTTTGCTGATCTCGTAATGTAACAGAAAATTTTGAAAACGTCATGCTTATATAAACCCTTTTCCCACCACCTATGGATTTGGGTTTCAGACTAACAAATAAATGAGGAAGACATTTATCACTATTTCAATTATCGAGTTCAATAAGAGGACGAGAAAATGATAATGAAAATCAGTTAAGATCACTATGTAAATACCTCTTGCATTTTTGTACATATAATCCCCCCCCCCCCCCCCCCCCCCCCACACACACACACCCACACAAAAGAAAAAAATTAGTGTTATGGTAAATGAATTTCTCACCGTAATTTAGACAGTGAGAATGGAACTTTTTGATATATTTACATACTTAGAGACTATAGAAACTAGTACTTTAAATCACAATTTAATTGTTAAAGAATTCTGGCAAATTGTAATGAAAAATTGATTGGCTCCCTAAATGACACTCCAACTTGGTACGGGGCTTTTACATCCGTACCCATTTTTTGTGTCATGTTTTAACTTATACCCGCTTTATAAAAAAAATTGCATCCGTACCCGTTTTTGCGCATAATTTCAGCATGCGGGGCTGAAGTAGCAAAGACAATCACGCAAAACTTCAGCTTTCTAGTAAACGGGCCTGAAGTAGCTTGCAAACTTCAGCTCTAGAGCTGAAGTTTTTGTCTTTGTAAATGGAGAACTTCAGCATACGGGGCTGAAGTTCTCCGGTTATAAATTTTGTCTTTGTAACTGAGGAACTTCAGCCCCGTATGCTTAAGTTTTGTCTTATAATGGCGAACTTCAGTTTAACTGGTGAACTTCAGCTCAGCGAGGGAAAGAGGAGTTGAAGTTATTTAAAAAATGGATACAAATTAAAATTTAAAAAAAAAATGAGTATAAGTTAAATGGGGGTGACCAAATAGGTGCCCGCTCAATATTTACGCTGGGTGCTAATGTGATTCTTTTCGGGACTGAACGTATTAGCCACCTTCTCAGGTGCAGTAGCACTGATGGCAAAAATGTAAATAGAAGAAAGATAAAGGGCATGCTTATTAAGACAGTGAGAGTTAGTTACGGTAAGCAGCTAGCTAGCTTCACTGACAAGTAACAAACTACATTTCCATTACCAATTATTCCATTCCCGCTCTTCGTTTCCTGCTCAAAACCGCCTTCTTCTTCTCAAAGCTACCAAAAAATCCTCTGTAAGTTTCAATTTCCCATGGATTTTACACGGAAATTGAGCTTTCTAGTGTTTCTGCTGTGTATTCTCATCTCTTTGCAGAACCAAGACAACATTGATACAAATAACAAGTTTTCTTCTCATGACGACAAATATTGCTCCTTATCTGATGATGAATCTCAGTATATCTTCGATATTGACTCATTTCCGCCTCTTCCTATGTTTGCTACTACTTCTCATGTGGAGAGGAAGCTCCAACAACAAACAGGGGCTCGGGAATCCCTGAAATACGATTACTACCATCAAACTTGTCCTCAAGCTGAGCGAATCATCCGATCAAGTGTTCGAGATCTTTTCAAAAAGCGACCACAGATTGCTCCTGCTTTGTTGAGACTTGCTTTCCACGACTGCTTTGTTGAGGTCATTTTCCTTCAGTGACTACTTGTATATAGTATCTGGTTCTGCTTGTGTCGTCATACATCAGAGCATTTTTTTCGTTTTTGATTAATTATGCTATTTCAACTTAATGGCGTTTGAATTATTTTGATTGTTGAGGTCATTTTCCTAAACTACTTGTCTTCTATAATCTCTTGTTTCTGCTTTTGTTTTATACATCAGTGCATTTTTTCATTTTTGGTTATGCAGTTTAATTTAACTTAAAGTTAGGGTTTATGGTCAATGGCGAAGCGTGAGTTTGAAGTATTTTTAATTAGTTCTAGTAATTCTGTTTGATTTTTATCGAGGAAGTTTATTAAATTGAGCTTTGATAATTTTTTTATTATGATTTGGAATGCTTTCCGATGAATGATAAAACAGAGGCGTTATGAGAGGTTTCTACCTTCTTTTTTTTTTTTTTGTGTGTGATGTGACTCGATTCTTTGGTTTTGTGGTTAACGTGACTTACTAATTCTGGGCAACTAATTTTTAAGTTCTCAGCGTGATTGTGAACTCTTCTTCTCGCATGTTTCTTTGTTACTGATTGTGCTTACAAATGAGCTCTTTATCGTGAGAAATCAATTTGTTTTCTCCTTTCCAACTCAAATAGTAAAGTGAATGTCCAAGGGCGAAGCATGAACTTGGGGGAAAAATTCTTATTGTGCTTGTGAAATCAAACTCGGTTGTGATGACTCATTGTTTTCTAATCAATCAATGCGAAATAACAGGGGTGTGATGCCTCGGTTTTACTGGACCCTGCTGAAGGATTTCATAGCGAGAAAGAATCTCCTCCCAACGAATCATTGAAGGGCTTTGACGTAATAGATATCATTAAATCAGAGCTTGAAGAAGCTTGTCCAGGAGTTGTTTCTTGCGCTGATGCTGTTGTTTTGGCTGCTAGAGAAAGTGTTATTTTGGTAATCGCTCTATCTCTCTGTTATCTTTTTTTTTTTGTGTGTGTGTTTGTGTGTAACACAACTCACAAATGAAGAAACTTCCATTAATTTCAGACTGGTGGCCCTTTCTACCCGCTGAAAACAGGAAGGAGAGACAGTGTGGCTTCCTTCGGAGAAATTGCAACTTTTGAGCTTCCTAGTCCTCAGGATGATCTTTCCAAGATGATTGAGTCATTCTCATCCAAAGGTTTTGACGAAAGGGAGGCCGTAAGCCTCTTAGGTATTGTATTTTTACTACTCGTAGGAATCGTAAGTTCTGTGTACTTACACACAGATGAAATCTGGTGTTTATTTAGGTAGTGTTTGATTAGAGTTATTTGCAACAGGTGCTCACAGCACTGGAGTGATTCACTGCAAATTCTTCATCAACAGGCTCTACAACTTCAGCGGGACTAATAGCTCCGACCCTACTATGAACTCGGAGTTTGTCAGTCTCTTGAGGTCCAAATGCAACACAAATCAAGCCTCTTTGATGTCGCCTGCATCAAAATCACAATCGCCATCCCAACTAGTTTCATCATCGCCTTCACCATCATCTATTATCGATGAATTAGCATCTGCACTCGTTGAGGAGCCAGCAATGAAGATGGACTACGAAGGACCAGGAGCAAATTTTGGTACACTATATTACCGCAGTCTTCTACAAGGCAGGGGAATACTCTATGTGGATCAGCAGCTGACTGCAGGGGAAGAAACTAAAACTTGGGTCCAAGCTTATGCTTCAGATGTGTCTTTGTTTCACAAAGATTTCGGTTTGGTAATGATGAAGCTTTCCAACTTGGGACTCCTCACTGCACCAATGGGACAGGTGCGCAAAGATTGCCGGAAAGTTTCCTGAAAAAGATCAATGGTTTGGTCACTTGTTTAGCCTATTGCAATTTTGGTTTTTGGTCCCTCTATCATTGAACTGCCTCTTCTCAGTTCCACTTACTCGTTTCTTGAAATTTCTGTCATATCATAGTGCATAGTAGTTGTAAGCGTATTGGTTTTGTTTGTACGAATTGGACAGGCTTAAAAGACACAAATCTGTCAGTATTAGCTTGGTCACTTCTCTTAATGGCATATTCGAGATCTCAATATGGTCAATCAGTAGGTCAGGTTGTCTCTTAAGAAAGCACATTCCAGTAAAAATATCTATTGACCAGAGTTATACTTTGAATATCATATTACACCAACAAAATAGTAAAGAAACACATACATTCCTGGATCTTTTAATTGATATGAAGTGAATAACAATTAGCAAACAGGAAGACAAGTAAACGATAGGAAATTGCATCACCACTCACAATCTCAGAGGCACACACAAAGGTATACTTGTTTGTTTTAGAGCTTGACAGGACCAAGTCTTCGCATTGAATTGTTGAGACTGCCTGATGGTTTTGGAATTGAGAACTCGGTGTACATGTCCAAGAAAAATCTGTCAACAATGTCAACGTAAACTGGGCTGTTTAGCAAAGAGTAGTAGTGGAGCACTTCTTCTATATCTAGCTCATGATCCACGTCTTCCCTATCCATCATTTCTAATTCTTCCATCTTCTGCAGCAACCTAAGACTCCCTTTACTTGTGCTTCGGGTCAAGATCTCTCGCCCTTTCTTCTCCTCTTCCTGTCTCCTTTCTCTTTCTATGTCTTTCATACCAAACCGCACTGCAATTTTCCTCTGGCTTTCGCTACATTCTACTTCAGCAGTCCCTTGAGATCTCTTTGTATTTTTGCCAGAATTCTTTCTATCTAGAATGTTATTGTGATCAAGCTGATGCCTTTGTTGATAGTAGTTCCGGTAAAAGTCATCCAACTCTGGAATGCTAGACTTTGAGATTCGTTTGCTACCGGAGAAAAAAGGATTGAAGTGACGAGCAGCTTTAGGTAGCTTGTGGTGACCTCCAAAGAGAAACGACTTGAGATTACGGGGAGTTTTGTGGAGGAAATTCTTGGTCTTCTGGATGGTTTTCTTAAGCAGCATTTGTGGCTCTATCTTATTGTACAACTCTTCCATCTGATTTTTCTATCTGCGCAGCAAGAGATGCTGCAACTTGTTTGGCTTCTTTGAAGAAGTTAAACTATAAAGTAGTTTGTATTTTGTAACACGTACAAATAAATGAAAAATATAGGGGACACACAGACCTGATTTGCTCCTTGTTAGCTGAAGACAAAAGGCTAAAAGGCTATGAAACACATAGGGACATTCCTCACTTTTTTTGTTTGACTTCCATGCTTTAGTTGTTTTTTCAGATATGATTTTTTGTTTCTAATATCTTGAATTTTCTGACCCTACCCTCTGCACAGAAAATTTGCAAGGAGGAGGTAGAATGAGGAGAAAAGCTGAAAGCTTATTTTCAAGGAGGTAGATGAGAGTTTTCTGGAATTAGAATTGCTTGTTCTATCCACCCATAAGAGGGAGCGTAGGCTGAATTCCTAGGGACAGAAGTTAGGTTCGGTTTCATTAAAAGCTTGAGCTGCATTTTTAGGAATAATTAAATGGCGGAATTAGGGAATGAAATCTCAATAATGATCATTATTCGACTGTCTGCTCGGAAAAGACTCATTTATAAATAAAAGGTTGAACAGTGAGTTGGGTGAATGTGCTTGATGTGATTAATACATACATAACTAAACAGTATACCTAAATTTTTTGTGACGTTTCCGACAACTGGGACCTCAAGTAATAATAAGTGCAGTGGCGAAGCCACATGGTTACAAGGTCGAAAAATTGCACCGTATATATAAATAAAATATTACGTTTTAGAGGTATAATACATATTGAACACCCTTTGTCGAATTTTTTTTCATTTTTTTTAAATTTGAATACCCTTGATTAAATTTCTAGCTTCGTCACTAAATAAGGGAGGTCTTAATTAACCTCTAATGGGGTAGATTTGGTAAGAGCTGTTTGGACCCCAATCATTAAAAGATTGATACACTGTTGGTTGAAGAGGATAAGGGGCAAACAGCAGAGATGATTGAAATGGGTGACGAGATGATGCTCAACCTCAATGCTTCAGTTCAGTCTCTTTCCTACAGTTAACACTTCAACATGCTACCACTAGTATTGTCGATTTCAATAATAAATTCCTATAATCTGCTCTTACTTTAAACCAAACAATCAACTCTCAATAAGCAGTTTTAGATCAGACCAAAGCCTAGCAGATCCAAACTCACGATACGATAGCTGTTTGACCAAAAAAGGGCGGACCTTTTTGTTAAACTAATTAAATAAGAAGATAGAGGATAAATCCTAGCCAAGGTTAATTGGTGCTAGATCGAATGATCTTAAGTAAGAAAGACTGAATGAAATCAAACTTACGACCCTAGTAGGATCGTGAGTTTTATTGAATATATATATATATATATAACTCATATTCACAGAGCCATTATCATACAATATGAAGTAAAAAACGAGGAAGAAGAAGCACCATTATTGATGATTATCGCTTTATTGATTTCCTCACTTCCTTTATAAAGAGAACCAGTAGTAAGACCTTTAGCCTTTTTCCTACAAGGTGTGTTATGTATTTGCTTCCCCTTGGGGAGGGAAGAGTCCCCCAGTATATGTACTAGCATTTTACATGTATCCAGTGGTCTTTAACCTGCGTACTGTGATTTGTTCATTGGTACTTTAGGTTGACCTCCCTGGGTGCCACATCACGTACTGCGTCGCAAAGGTCCTTTGCCGAATCAACCTCGGCCATGGTCGTGGAACGCGTCATTACGGCCTTTCGTATACGCAATTACGTCCTAACCGCTTTCTTACCATCGAACCTTGAAGTCGTTCTCATGTGGTCAAATTTCGACCCATACAGTTAGTCCCTCCTGGTGGTCGGCATTGGGCAAGCACGATGGGCGGACTTCGCCAACATTAGCACATAAATCTGAAAGTTTTGGCCGAAGAGTGAGCGTTTCCCTGAAAGGTAGTGATGCGATGTTCCGGATGAAATGTCAGACTGGTGTGTCAGTTGGAATGACATTAAATTCATCAGGTGTCATTGTGGCATACGTTTTCTGAGCGTCGCATCGTTTCCTGTGCCCCTCCTGTTACTTTTTGAAAAAGGCGGCGCTTCATCTCTGTAAACCGGTGTTTCTGTCTATAAATAGGAGACTTTCATTCTGGTATAGCATCACTCGAACGTTTTCAAGAAAGACCTGTGAAAGCACCCGCTATTTCTCGCGTGTTCATACTTCTCAAAACGCAGATATCCTCTGTGGTTGTCATGCCTTTTCTTCTATATTCCCGATCTTTGCATTTATTCACAATGGCTGGTTCTTCCAACACCAACCCGGTGGTCAATGCTCTAGTTCCGGAAAAATCGCTCCCTCCCTTGATGAGGGAATGGACTTAACGGAAGACGAGAGTTTTTCGACTGTAGATGAGGTGGTGCCGCGCCCGGGGAAGACACAGAATGACTTTAACCATGCTGCTGAAGATGAGCCTTCTAGTGCTCTCTATAATGGATGATGCGGCACTTGCTGCCTTCAAAATCAAGTGGAGGATCCCAGAACATATCGAACTTGTACCGACGGAAGGTGAAATAGTGCACTTGCATCGTCCAGGGTACTGTGCTCTCTATGCGTACCCTTTCATTATCGGATACACGCTCCATCTTCCCTCACTGGCTACGGATTTCTGTCGTTCTGTGAGGTGTGCCCGGCACAACTTACCCCATATATATACAAACTCTTTTTGATGCTCAACAAATATGCGGAGATAGCTGGCCGTGGCGTTTCCCTACAACATATGATGCACCTCTTCTTCCCTAGCTTCCAAAGGGGCAGCATGTTACATCTCCGCCACGGGGGTAAGAAGAGCCTGGTGGTTGGAATGGACGATAAGACCAATCGTCATTTTTGGGAGAGTTTCTTCTACGTCCGCATGGAACATCTGGTGTCCAATCCCGCCGGCTTTCCTGAGACATGGAATTTTGTTCGTGAGTTTTTCTTCGCCTTTCATTTTTTACTATGTTAGTTGATTATTCATATCGTGTGATTTCGCTCACTGTTGTTGATCATTTGCTCGCTTCATTTTTGTTGCAGCTGAAAGGTTGCCCCCTCCACTAGTTAGGGACATCCGCGAATGGGTGGCTTCGGTTCTGCCTCACACAGTAGGGATTCGCGAGTGGACGCGTTTCCACGAGAGGTTTGGGCGTAGACCCTCTATTGGTAAGTCGTCTTATCTCGTCCATAGTCATTCGACTTTCACCCTGCATTTTTCTTTGCTTGGTTTTTACATGGAGTCGTGTGCCATTATTTTTTGACAGATCGGAGAGGAGTAAGAAGGGCGAGGGCCCCTACTCTTACCTTTCGCCATCCGGCTTCTTCTACTAGGTCGGCACTTCGGGTGGCCGTCGGTGGGGATGCACTGAATCGGACTGCTGCGCCAGTTGAATCGGCATCTGGATCTGGTCACGCTGAGAACATTCCTACTCTTGCCTTCCGCCGACCGGCCTCCTCTGCTAGGCCGGCGCTTTGGTGGTCGTAGATGAGGGTGCTCGAAATCAGACCGCGGCGCCGGTTGAGTTGGCATCTGGATTTGGTCGCACTGAGAGTATTCCTCGCTCAAGCTCTCCGGCTTCCACGGTTTGCTCGGTGGGAGAATCCTCTTGTGAAGTGGTCGAAGAGACCCCACCAAAGAGGCGGAGGATAATATCGGAAGAGCCACCTTTGAGTGATGTGGCTTTGAGGGATAACCCCGCAAGGACGGTGTCTGAGAATGTGAGTGAGGCCACCCAAGGAGCGGAGGTGTTACCTGAACCAAGGGCGGAGGAGGCCGTAATGACACCACGACAGGGTTCGGTGGCTGTCGCCATTGTTCAGAGTGGTCTTTCCTCATCTTAGTAGGCTCACACCTCATCTCTAGCCGACGAGAGACTGAAGGGTGTAGTGGTGGATGATTATGAGTCCGAATCGAACATCGATCCTAAGGACATGCGGTTGTTCGAAGAGGGTTTTACCAGGGTCAAGGTGATGGCCGGTGGTCCTTCACGTGTGCTCGAGATCCCGTCGGATATTAACCTTCTGGAGAACACGGCGAATTTGGTAGACCAGTTCGACCTCTTGTGTTCTGCCGCCGAGAGTAGATCTCTTCGGGACCTCAGCGACTCTGTCTTGTCGCGCTGTGTGGGAGGGATGGTCTTAAGGATGAGCTTTTTCCCTTCACTTCCTTTGTTTTGAGTCTTTCGTTTTTTTCAGATTCCTTTTGTTTTTAGACCTATATGTTGGAGATTGAAAGTGCCCATTGGTCCGAGACACGGGTCGAGATCTTTCTGAAGATGGCCGAGAAATATCGCAACAAGTGTAAGGATATGAATATGCGGCGTAGGGCGAGTGACGATACTCGGTCCCTTAGGGAGGGACTGGAGAAAAAAGATGAGGACCTGATGCGGTCTATCCGTAGGTGTAGCGAGCTTGAGGGACTAATCAGAGTCAAGGATAAGGAGCTCGAGGTAGGAAAGGGTGTCGCGACCGAATGCGAGGACCTTCAAGCGAGGGTATCGTCTTTGCGAGCTGAGCTTGAGCGGAGTGAATCCAGGGTTTCTAACTTAAGCGAGGAGTGGAATGAGAAGGTTGCCGATTTGGAGAGTAAAATGGTGGAGCTAGAGAGGGCTGAAAGTGCCCGGATAGCGGTTGCGGCGAGGGCGGCGGCACGGGAAGACACAGTGCACGTCCTCATATCTGAGCGAGAATCTGAGAGGGGAACGACCGTGATGAAGGAGGCCAGGATCGAGGAACGGATTAGCGAGCTCGAGCAGGATGCCTCGAGTTTGGGCGACAAGGTGGCAGCTTTGGAGGTTGAGAAGGCCCAGTTGTTGGCTCAGGTCCCTCAGGAAGTTTCCCCTGCTGTTGTTCCTCTCTATCTATATGAAATTTGGGTCCATGCTGAGGCCCAACGAGATATATGGGGGGATTTGTGGATGGCGGGGAGTGTCCCTGAGGCTTCTTTTGAGGATGCTCGCGCGAAGGCGCGTGGAGCTCGACTTGCTTGTGGCTATGATCCCGCGACGCCGGAGGCCGGTGGCAGTGCCGAAGTCGAAGATGGGCTTTCTGACGGTGGAAGTGCTGATGGGGGTGACAGTGGAGATGCCGCAGAATGAGATTCGCAGCCTTGCGGCAGTTAGTTCTTCTTTGTTTGTTGTTTTGTGGTTTTTTTTTTTGGGAGGCCTGTTTGGGCCTTGTGCGAAATGCTGTAAGTTATGAATAATATTTGCTTTGTTCTCGGTTGTACGTCTTTGGATCTCTTCTTCTTTTCTTCTCTTTTTTTTGGAGTGGTTTGTCGGACTTTTTTGCGATGAATCCCCGTTTTCACAAGCGGAGTCGGGTGTTGAACATGATTCGAGCGATGTCGAATGTAAATAGTTCGAGCGAGGTCGAATGTATATGATTCGAGCGAGGTCGAATGTAGATGATTCGAGCGAGGTCGAATGTAGATGATTCGAGCGAGGTCGAATGTAGATGATTCGAGCAATATCGAATGTAGATGATTCGAGTGAGGTCGAATGTAAATGATTCGAGCGAGGTCGAATGTAGATGGTTCGAGCGAGGTCGAATATAGATGATTCGAGCGAGTTCAAATGTAGATGATTCGAGCGAGGTCAAATGTAGATGATTCGAGCGAGATCTAACGTAAATAATTCGAGCGAGGTCGAATATAGAGTGTAGAATGTAGAATGGTTTGGTTTTGTGCGAAAAAATATTGCATGTTGCTTGTGTAATACATACATTCGAGAAGTCTTGTATGCCTAGTCCCTTCATTGGTCTGTCTGGAGTAGTCGATGGGAGAAGCAATGAATTAAAAACTTGAACTTCGAGCGAGATCGACTGTAAGCGATTTGAGAGGAGTCGAATTCAACTCTGGCAATTTGAACGAAGTCGAGTTTAATTTTGGTGACTCGAGCGAGGTCGAGTTTAACTTTGGCGACTCGAGCGAGGTCGAATTTAACTTTGGCGTCTCGAGCGAGGTCGGTTTTAACTTTGGTGACTCGAATGAGGTCGAGTTTAACTTTCTCAACTCTTGGTGTGGCGTAGGAGAATGGCGAGCTACCTTGCCTTTCGTTGAAAGTTTCATGCGTTGGTTTATGCATGCGCCGGGGTGAGTCCCAATCCGTGTAGTTCCTTCACCGTGCGGCCTAGAGAGGTCGTTGACAGGGCGGGCGATGAGCCTGTTGAGAGGTTCGTGTGGTGTATGTTGCAGGGGGAAGGGGTAGCCGTTGTACACCTGTGGCAAATCATATGGGCAAAACCCTCGATACCCATTTCTTACCTATGTTGGGACATTTTCGGGTTTGCCGTGCAATCCTTTTCTTATGGAGGTTTGTTTCTTGTCGTTGTCAGTTCGTTCTGAATCGTCCATCTATTATTTATGCCAAAGACGTGGTGTGGAGTTCTCCTCTATTTTCCCGTTGTTGCGGTTGTCACACCTCCTTTTTCTTCCAGTAAGGGTAACAAGGGAGTTTTTCCTATTTAATTTTCAGAGTCGCCACCCGGATTTTTTACGATGTTCCGAGACACCATTTATTTTTAATATCCCAAATCGAGGAAATTTTGACTCCGTTTAAAATTCTGCGAACCATAAGACAAGGTAAGGAATTCTTTTAACCCGAGAGAAAGTGTTAGGTACTCTCGAATTCCGTGGTTCTAGCACGGTCGCTTAATGATTTGTACTTGGCCTAAATTGTTTAATTACTGATTTTAATACCTATGTGCATTTACATTTTTACCGCTTCTTATTACTCGATTATTCGTATTTTAAAGAATTATCTTAAGACGAGTTACACGTACGTATACCCGTTTAATTTGGTGTGTCAAAATCATGTCACGCGTGCATGTACACAGTTTACAACACTTAATTACTTAAGAAAAACTCCAAAGCCGCGCGAAAGCGTACCTTGTTTTATTTTGAAAATCGGTACTTAAATCATGTCACGCGTACGTGTACATAATTTGTCATGCTTAATTATTTAAGAAAAATTTCAAAGCAGCGCGAATGCGTACCTCGGTTTTAATTCCTCAACTCATAATTATGTAACGTGAACGTCGTAAATCCTAAAGATTGCCTACTGGGACAATTTAAATAAAAGAGTACTAAAGAATATAAACAATTTAATCATTTTTGTCTTTTTACCACTCCCACGGACTCAACAAAAATTCCATAACTAAATGTAATGCCACAACTTGCTAACACGCCCACGATTTGATGAAATTCAAGTTTTCTTGTCAACAGATTCAGTCATAGACCAAGATACCAAGAACAGTTAACCTTCTTATATCCTCTAAATTCAAGAGTGAAACTAAATGGATTGCTTTACTTAATCAATTTTCTACCACAAATGCAATATAAAACTTCATACATTCAGCACAAATTCAACACAATAAAACTAAATCGAAAAACCAGAACTCATTTATATAACGAAATTGCTGAACACGTATGAAACCAACAAATAATTAAGAGAATAGACCAACAACGTATTTCAATCATAACCACGAATGTAACATCGCAAATAACAAAGAATAGGAGGGAAGATGGACCTGAATCGCTTTCCAATATATTTGAATCTCCGACGATTACAACTTAATGAGAATTTTAACGATGGAACTCGAAAGGAAGATGAAAAACAACATCAACAAAATAGAGCAGGGACCGCGAACCAGTAGCGAAACTCGAACGACGCTTCCAATGAGACAATAGTTGTGCTCTCTTAAATCTCCTCCTCTATTTTTTTTATTCGTGTTTCCCCTCTATATGTGTGTGCATGTGTTTGGATTTGGGGAATTATATTTTTTGAGAGTCTTTGATTTTTTGGGGAAATTGTGGACGACAGCTCTAAGGGGAAGAGGGGGGTGGTCAATTAACTTTTGTGAAGAGAGGTCCTGTTTCTTGTTGGTGGTCGTTAATGAAGGTGAAGAATGAAAGAAGAAACACGGTGGTCTCTGTGCGCCATTCTCTGTTTTTCGGAAGGGGGCATGGATTTTTTTTTTTAGTTTTTGTTGTTAGGGTCCGAAAGAAGAAGCTCTGGCTCCGGTCTCCCCTTTGTGATTTTGAAGAAGGACTTTTATCATGTGTATGTGTGTCTGGAGTTTTTTGGACGTGGGGGTCATGGGTGGTTAGTTAGGTTTTGTGGGGGTGAGGCATGAGTGAAATAGGAAAGTGGGGAAGGTGGGTGTTATTATTATTATTATTATTATTATTATTATTATTATTATTATTA
>ML305463.1:0-15239 GCA_005239505.1 Nicotiana paniculata | reverse complement strand
TATATTTATACACACAAGTGTAGTTGTCTTTCACCAATGTGGTACAAAGTTCATGACAAAAGCTCACTTGATTCAAATTTTCATTTCCCTCCTTTTTATTTCCCACCATTTCCCAATTCACACTCTTAGACTTTTAAGCCCAATGCTTAAAGTCTTTAAGCCCAATGCTTAAAGTCCAACATATATATTATTAGTTTAAAACTTAATAACTTAGAAGAATTAAAAACTTAAACTTATAAATTTTAAAATTTAGTTTCGCGCTGCAATCAGCTTTGGTGATTATGCTATTTTAAATGAATATTCAGTTAGTTCTACAATAGATATAGTCGATGGATAGAAGGTCTGTGGATACTCGTCTAGCTTCTCATTATCCCAAACTTTTCTTCATTGAAGTAGTATACGTTTTTGACAAACCAAACTGACAAGTCGAATATATATAATGATTTATTAAGTCTATTTCCCTCTGATTTTCTTTTTTCATATTCTTTTGTCTCAAAATATTGTTTGTCATTTTACAAGTTCAAGACAAATAAATTATATTTTTCTCATTTTGCGTTTAATAATAGTTATTTTTGAAGATGAAGATGGCACGTAAATAGAATAAATATTGAATGAAGAGATACCATATGTTAATAATAGATAAATAAAGGTGAAAAGGTCTAATTCTCCTCCTAAGGAGCGTGTAAAAGAGAAAAACGATATATAGTTTGAGTTTGAGATAGTATTACCTATTTGTCCTCCATACTTATGATTTATGAACCTGGACACATTTGGGAGGTGAGTTCATTGACCTAAAATAGGATGCTACTTCATAGTTCATATTTGGTCGTCCAACCAATTCAACAGATTAATTTGGATTTGCATAAAACCATTAAGCTTATCAAGAATTCAGAATATTTTCATGTGGTGTTACGTCCTCGTTAAAAATAAAAAAAAATTGAACAAAAGTAACATTGGGGCTCTACACCCGTTAAAACTAATGTATCACAAATTTCATAAACTTGTAAAACCGCTAAACTTTCGAAACCGCGAAATTTCGAACTAGTAAATTTTATAATTTCTAAAACAAATACATAAACCTCCTAACTCAAACTTTGAAACTTGTAAGATTTCGAACTTGTAAACTGAAAGATGAAAAAACTAAAACTGAAAATATATTTTAAAAAATATTTTTTTTTCCGGGGAGGAGGGGGCAGGGGCGGTAGGAGAGGGGGGGGTGTATGTACAAAAAATAAAAAATATAGAAATCTAAAATTACAAAAAAAGTAATAAAAAAAACTTTTTTTTGTGTTGGGGTGGCAGAGTAGGGGTACAAAAAAACGAAAAAACAAAATTTTGAAATTACAAAAAAAAATTGCGGGAGGGGGGAGGTAGTAGGGTGGGTGGTGACGGAAAAGGTGAGTAGGCATGGGGTGGGATTAGGTCATAGGTGGGAGGGTGTAAGGTGGGTTGGTGAGGGTGGGGAATAGGGTAGGGAAGCTTGAGAAGGAGTTATGGAAAATATTTTTCCTTGTATTAATAAAGAAAATATTTTTCTTTAATCGGAGAAAAATTCTTCATCAGTTTCTATCACATCGACCCATTCACCCTATGATCTGGGAGGGGATTGTTGCAGACATTGGGTGCAGTTTCCTTTGCCTGTATGACCTTATTATCATGAATTCATAACGAAAATATTTTTCAAAATATTTAAACTAACCAAACATAAAAAATATTTTCCGAAAAATATTTTCTTTTGTACCAAACACATCCTATAACTATTCACCTTTAATATTTGACATAATCATATTTCAGGAATGAGAATAGAAATTTAGCAAAATTAAGAGCAGAAGTTCTAATTATTTTAAAAAAAAAAGTTTGCTTCGCTCGCACACTACCTAACTAGCTTATCACACTTAGGGGTCGTTTGGTAGGAGATATTAGAAAAAATAATGCAAGCATTAGCTCTGTGCATTACTAATACCTTGTTTGGTAAATTTTTCAATTTGTGTATAATTAATACTTGTATTAGTTAGACATCATATTTGGTATTATCCCATGTATAAGTAATGCATTAAAAATCATGACATTAGTAATACCAAGGCTATTAATGCATGCATTAGTGTGGTTAAAGATAAAATTATCTTTAAAGTCCCTTAAAGCTATAGAATATAAAGGGCATTTTTATAAACAATTATTTTTCTTAAAAATTATGCAATGCATTATAATTTTTAATACACCACACTAAACAGTTTATAAGAAATAATATCTACATAACTAATGCTTGCATTACTAACCCATACATTATTAATACACTTTATTACACACTATTATTATACACCCTACCAAAAAATCCCTTAACACAATGACTTTTGGAAGAAATTCTGAATTAGTAGAAAACTTAAACTACCAACTTTTTATCAATTTGACGTAAGAAAAGACACATAAAGCAGTTTGAGACAGGATATATATTCATGTAAAAAATCTAAGAGGCAGTGTTATCAAAGAAAAAAAAAGAAAAAAAAAGAAATATATATATATATATATATATATATATATATATATATATATATATATATATATTTATTTATATAATGGTTTATATAATAGTGTATTGGACTTTAACGGTGTGAGTTTCAATTATAAAAGCGCAACAAAGAAAAAAAAGAAGATATATATATATATATATATATATGTGTGGGCTTCAATTTATATATATATAAATTTTCTTTGTTGCGCTTTTATAATTGAACCCCACAGTGATACTTTCATTCATAATCATTTTCTCAGCAATTAATATATTTTTTTACTAATCATATTTATTATTTCTGTCACACGTCCTTTTTCGCCCGGTGAGGATAGTAAGAGAGTTTTTTCCAATTAAAAAAACATTATTCGATTTTGAGATTTATTTATTATTTCAGAGTCGCCACCCAGATTTTTGACGATGTTCCGGGGCACCGTTTATTTATTAAATCCCAAACCGAGGAAATTTTGACTCTGTTTTAAATTGTCTGCGACTAGAAATCCGAGTAAGGAATTCTGTTAACCCGGGAGAAGGTGTTAGGCATTCCCGAGCTCCGTGGTTCTAGCACAGTCGCTTAACTATTAATATTTGGCCTAAATTATCTAATCGTTTACGTATTTTAGCCTATTATAGATAAACTCTTTGAAATTTAGCCGTTTTTGATAAGTATGGATTATCTTGAAGACAAGTCACGAGAACGTGCATTGGTTATTCTTTTGGACATGTTACAATTACGCCACATGAAATTCACCCGCAATTGCAACACGTGATTTTAATATAGTTTGAAGTTGAAGTCGGGGACATGAGTTGTCACACCCGAGTGTAGAATACGTAGTCAAGACTATGGTCGTGACGGTTTTAGAATGCCCTTTTTTTTAGGCGATGTTCAATTATTCTCTATGTTTTCTATTTAAAGGAGTGTTTTAGCTTTAAGATCAATTATGACGTTTATGGATTTATCTTAGACAAGTCACGATGGCGTGCACTTGTTGTTTTTGAACACAGGGCAAACACGTCACATGAAATGCACCTGTGATTACTATGTGCATTTTTATTTATTGTTTGGAGTTGAGGGTCGGGGGCATGAGCTGCCACTCCCGAGTGTAGGTTATAGTAATTTGAGATAATATTCGATTCTTTACCAAATTTCAAACTAAAAGGTATGATTCTACCTAAAGGGTTGCCTAAGGATGAATTTTATAAGCCTAAAAGATAACATATTTTGGGCTACAGCCACATTTAAACCCATTTAATCACTTTAAGCCATCCTAGTTTGGCTATTTATGAGAGGAATAAGGTGTATGAGTCTATTCAAATAATGCTGGCTAATGAAAGATTCAATAAAAGAGAAGGCCTAATCATATTACCAATTCACAACTAGAAAACAAATGGACATATTAGATTATCATCATAAATTAAAATAAAACTTCAAAAACCGTTTGGAGAAATCGATAAAAAATAGAAACTGAGAAAAATACAGTTTTCTGAGATTGTTTTAAGTCAATGTGGCTTATCAGAAAAGCGATTTTATCAATTTCCCATAGTCTATTGATATGCCTTTTTTAAGTCATGATTCATACACACCTGATTCTAGTTTTGAATGTTTATATATTTACTTAAAGGGTATGAAGGGAAACATTTCGAATTCCATTATTCCTATTCGCTTTTTTCGATGGATTATCAAATCACGAAGTATTAATTTTCCAGAATTTCCACCAGGTTTACGCAAAAAAAAACTGATTTTTTTTCATGAAATATGGTAGTAAAATCAATACTCCTCTATTCGAAACTTTGTAAGATGCGGAAAGAAATTATATAGCTGAATATAATATTCATAGTGTCCAGTCCCTTTACAAATACATATAAAGGTAGAACCAAAAATACAGTTTTTGTTCCTAAATACAAGTTTCAGAAAAAATGAGGTAAAAATAAATAAAAATAAAAACACTAAAAGTTGCCACTCCCGTGCAAGCTTCAGCAAAGCTTTGTGATTCAATCTTTATGACTCAAACCTGCATTTTTCTCAATTAGACAGACAATTTTAGGCATTCTCAAGGGTGAAATTGATCATGAATGGGTCAGATTTAGTCCCTATTGTGCCAATACCAACATGAGTCTAAACTATATGGGAGACTTACTTATTGAGTCTCTTTAGCGACTAAAGACAACACAAATAAGAGCAGACTTATGCATTTTTATGGAAAGAACCTGACCATAGAGAAGGTCAGGTTCAACATCCAACAATGCTAACAACCTAAAATTCAACATTTAAGCCCTATACTTGAGATTAAAAATTCTTAACAAAATTTTAGCAAGGCATGTTTCAGATTCAGACTTATACACAAATCTTCAACAGAGATGTTACAGACAAAAGAAAACAACTAAGAAAAGAACTCAAGTAAAATTAACAAGCTTACATATAATAGCATAGAATTCGGCTCTTCAGGGGGTTTATTCATAAATAAAGAAGTTACATACCTTTCAGAGAAAAATTAATAAAAGGGCCTGACCAAATAAAGATCAGGAGGAGATGATCTTCTAAGAGTCAGTAAGGAGAAAAACCACAGCCAAACAGCAACCGAAATAAGTAGTGAAAAATCCAGAAAAATCCCGAGGAAACCAAGCAGCAAAAGGGGAATTTAGAACCAAAAACTGGAGATTTTTGAGAAGATTCAACAACCAAAACAGTTTTCAAAACCAAAACGTAGTAGACCAAGATTTGATATACATTGAGTATTCTTCCTATTTTTTCTTTTCTATCTCAGATTTTTAGGAGTAGTATTTTTCAGAACAATATTTGGAGAGTGAATGTGAGTCTATTTTTTCCAGTATTCCCTCTCTAAAAAGTCTGAAATTCTATCTTTTTTTTAGTAAAAAAAGGTCCCTTTAGTGGTAAAAAGTGTATGTATATATAGGGGTATTTGGGATAGGATATGCTTAGCATATTCCTTATCCAATAAGCTGAAAAAAGTACAAATGCAGCTGTAAACCTTATCTTTAGGGACAACTGCCCTATTCTAGAAGATTCCCATCCCCTAAAATTATCTTTTTAACCCAAAAAAATCTGATTTCCTTATTGTACAACCCTTTGATATCCTTAGAATTACTCCTTAAGTAATTAAGGGCTAGGTTGTTTTAGATTAGGACTTACCAATTAATAAAAATGGTTACGTTATTAAGCTGTGATTTATCTTAGTTTCAAGTTAAGCTTAGTTAGCCAAGTGTAATTGATTCCTAATTAACTAAATCAAGCTGATTTTAAACCTGTTTTGATCCTAAGTGAATCACTTTTAGGAATTAGGTTAGGTTAATTATTAGGTGTTAACTAATTTCATTCCAATTTAGTTGATTACATTAGTGGCTTAAACCTTTAAGGAAGTTGGAAGCTCAATCTTCTTTAAGAGGTGAGGTTAGATAATTAACTTAGGTTAGTTAGTTTAGGTCCTCAGACATTAGTTAATTATACTATAATTTGTTTTAGTTTCAAATCCACACTTAACTAGTCAAGTATAATTAACTTTCCATTACCTAATTAAATTACCTAATTAATCAATTTAGATGGGTGATTAAACTTTTGAATCATACTGAAATCAAAAGACAAATTAGGGTAAATAGGTTTATGTTTGAACACAATTCAAAAAATCAGTCTAGATCCTAAAACCCATAAACTAAGCAGGGAATCAATCAATGATAATTAACCAGCAGTGATTATCTTTCACAAATTGCTACACCAAATTAATTACCAGAAATAGTTACACATATACATGATTTGGTTTCAATTAGAAATTTAAGATTGTCTTCCTCTAATCGGACAGTGTTGAACATGAATTAAGAAACCAACAGAAAAGTTACGAATCCTAACTAAACGACAGTGATGAAAACGGTAAGATAAACATGTGTACCAAAACAGTCATGTAATATAACAAAACCTAAAAACTAACCCTAATTAGCCTAAAATTTATGCAATCAAAACTAAACTTCAGATAAATTATAAAATTTAGCATGTTTCAATTAGCCTAAACAAACGGGTAAAAACAGACAAGATCAAACAAAACAGAAAAAGACCTAATATTTCAATTACCTAAATCGTGCAAGCTAAATAAGAAAATGACCATAGAAGAAGATAGAAGATAAAGATAAAGAAAACATAAGAGGAATTACCCAAGGTTTGGTTTGGGAAAAACAGTCATGAACTTGAACCAAACTCCACGGGATAAAATGAACTTTAGACTTTCATAAATCGATTTCTCTCATCAAGAGAAATCGATTCATGAAAGTCTCTGGTTCAGACGACCCAAAAATTGAACGAAAATCGAAAGGAGAAAACTAGGGTTTTGGATCTTAGATCTGAGATTCGAGAATCTTTAGGTTTGTTTGAAGGAAGCTGTGGTGATATACGGAAAGAGGGATATGAGGTGATAATCTGGTGTTAATTTGGTATGGTTTGGAGGTGGTCCGCCGCCGATAGGCGATTTTCGAGCGGCGGAATACGGTGGGAATCCTAGGGCAGCTAGGGTTTGGTTATACAGAAGAGAGAGAGACGGAGGGGATAGGGGAGGGTGTTAGACTTTGAGTTTTGAGGGGTGGGGTGGGGGAGGGGGTTAGGAACAGATATATAGGTTTAGGGTGTGGGGTAGGGGGTTAGGAACAGATATATAGGTTTAGGGTGTGGGGTTCGGAACCGTTGGATCGAGATGATCCAGCGGCTGGGGGATGAGGGTGATGAAAAGAGGTCGTTTGGGATAGTGTATGGGGCAGGCCGGGTAAGGTCTTGGGCTGGGTGTGTTTGTGTATAGAGAAGGGGTTTGGGCCTGGGTAATTTTGGCCCAGGTCCGATTTTAATCCCCTTTTAAGCTAATCTAAACTAATTAGTTAATTTGAATTAAATCAAAACTCAACAAAAATGTAGTAATTAATTCTAACTTAGTCTTTATCTAATTATAAATTAATTAAGATTAATACCATTTAATTTAATACTCATGTCATTTAAGGAGTAAATTTCACAATTTTGTTAGAAAAATAAATAAACTAATCATTAAATCTACATTGTGTCAAATAATCAACATTTTTGTGGTTATTTATTTCAATCAATTACAAACAATAAATTAATTAGCTCTAACTCTAGTTTAAATTTTAATCAATGAGTAGATTAAAAGGTGAAATTTCTAGTTAATATTTGTAATTATTTGAAGAATAATTTTCCGTAATTTTCCAATAAAATGATTGAAGTTATGCACCGAATCATGCAACTTTAAATCATTTATGAATTTTAAAAGACAAATTATGATTTATGCAATGCAAATAATTGGCACACAGACATTGAAATTCAACAAAGGTTTATAACACTAATTAATTTATTGAATTTTGTAGGAATATATAGTAGGTTAAAAATTACATGCTCACAGCTGCCCCTCTTTGCTCGGAAACGCGAAGAGTTTTCGGGAAAAGACAAAGTGAGCAGTTATGAACAACTTTTACCCGTTCAAATATTCCATGTGAAGTGTTTTTGAAAAGTTTGACCGAATCATGCTTCAAGGTTGCCTACATATCCTTGGCTATAAAGGAATCAGGTCAGTGTAGTTCTGGAAATTTTGGTAGCTGGGACTACCGAGTAACTGTGATTTTACTGTGATTGCTGTTGTTACTGCTGTTGATTTCCTTATTACACCCAAGTACAAAACGAAGGACTAACTAAAACCTATGAGCTGCTAAAATACAAGATTCCTATCTAGGACTTGGTCTTGGGTCTTGATCTTTTGTTGAATCTGACCTGGATCCTGATGTTTGTTAATCGCAGATGCTGGTTTTGTCTTATCGTTCCTTGGATCAAAGCAGGATATACTGGACGGATGACTTCAATCTCGTCCTGAATAGTCCACATCTTCCCCATTCGTGCACTTTTGGATTCAATCTTCTCTTTCTTCTTTTTGTTATTTTTTGGACCGAAACTTCTTCTTTTTGGTCGTCTCGAGTTCCAATGTCCTAGAAACATAATCTGCACAAAAATCAAAACAAACGAACGAAATTTTCTGCCCCAGTTTTCACTAGAAAAATTTCGTTAGTCATTGTAACAAATTCTATGCTACTTCATTATTGAAAGCAATGAAAAGCCGGAACTGGTGCACCCAAAGTTACTGCAGACTAGGGGGTGAATACCCTATATCTCAAAGCGGGATCAACTAGGGGTTGGGAGCCCTATGTTGCAAAATGAAATCAACTAGTGATTGTGTACCCTATGTTGGAAAAGAAATCAACCAGGGAGTGTATACCCTTGATTGGAAAATAAAAAATTAACCAGGGAGTGTATACCCTTGATTTGAAAAGAAAGCATCAACCAGGGAGTGTATACCCTTGATTGGCATCGACTACGGGAGTGAATACCCTGCGTCGGGAAAAGAAAATTAACCAGGGAGTGTATACCCTTGATTGGAAAAAGAAAGCATCAACCAGGGAGTGTATACCCTTGATTGGAAAAAGATAGCATCAACCAGGGAGTGTATACCCTTGATTGGAAATGAAAGCATCAACCAGGGAGTGTATACCCTTGATTGGAAAAAGATAGCATCAACCAGGGAGTGTATACCCTTGATTGGAAATGAAAGCATCAACCAGGGAGTGTATGCCCTTGATTCGAAAAGAAAACATCAACCAGGGAGTGTATACCCCTGATTGGCATCGACTACGGGAGTGTATACCCTGTGTCAGGAAAAGAAAATCAACCAGGGAGTGTATACCCTTGATTGGGAAAGGAAGCATCAACCAGGGAGTGTATACCCTTGATTGGAAAAGAAAGCATCAACCAGGGAGTGTATACCCTTGACTGGAAAAGAAAACCTCAACCAGGGAGTGTATACCCTTGATTGGGAAAGAAAAAACATCAACCAGGGAATGTATACCCTTGATTGGCATCGACTACGGGAGTGTATACCCTGTGTCGGGAAAAGAAAATCAACCAGGGAGTGTATATCCTTGATTGGGAAAGGAAACATCAACCAGGGAGTGTATACCCCTGATTGGCATCGACTACGGGAGTGTATACCCTGTGTCGGGAAAAGAAAATCAACCAGGGAGTGTATATCCTTGATTGGGAAAGGAAACATCAACCAGGGAGTGTATACCCTTGATTGGAAAATAAAGCATCAACCAGGGAATGTATACCCTTGATTGGAAAAGAAAACATCAACCAGAGAGTGTATACCCTTGATTGGCATCGACTACGGGAGTGTATACCCTGCGTTGGGAAAAGAAAATCAACCAGGGAGTGTATACCCTTGATTGGGAAAGGAAGCATCAACCCGGGAGTGTATACCCTTGATTGGAAATGAAAGCATCAAACAGGGAGTGTATAACCTTGATTGGAAAAGAAAAAATCAATCAGGGAGTGTATACCCTTGATTGGAAAAGAAAGCATCAACCAGGGAGTGTATACCCTTGATTGGAAAATAAAGCATCAACCAGGGAGTGTATACCCTTGATTGGAAAAGAAAACATCAACCAGAGAGTGTATACCCTTGATTGGCATCGACTACGGGTAGCGAGCACATAGTCTACCAACTTTCGAGATTATGGTTGCGGACCAGCATGAGGAAGGAACCCCGTGCCCTCAACCCTTCCTATCAAACGCGTCAATTATGGTCTCCAACGACATGATTAAACATGGGTACACACCCGGAAAAGGGCTCGGGGTGTCCTTGAAAGGCATTAAAGAACCCGCCACTTTTCCTACCAATAAAAACAAATTTGGCATAGGGTTTCAAGCTACTCCCGACGATGAACAATGGGCTGACCAACGTAAGAAAAATGGTTGGGTATTGCCTCAGCCTATCCCACGCATCACCGCATCATTTGTCAAGCCAAAATACGTGGAGGAAGAGGCTTTCACAACCGAAGAATTAGAAGGAATATGTGGAGCAATGAGGCAGATGTTGTATGAGGCCCATACGGTCAAACCAGGAGAAGGCTCCAGTACCGCCGAAGTACAGTATATGGGGCCTAACGCCAAGTTGCAAAACTGGGAGGCTACTCCATTCCCATTCAGGCGGGAGTCCCGGTAGTTCAGCTTTTACCATCCTTTCTGCACTATGAGTTATTTCAGGGTGTAACTCAAGTGTTTTTAAATTCTTGCCTTTAAATTTCGATGTAAACCCTCCTATGTTCAATTTCAATGAAATGAAATCAAAATTTCATCGTCTATTATTCTTCCTGATTTTTGTTTACTTTTTCTTATTTTCCAGTCCTAATAATGCAGCTTTAAAAAATATGACATGCTTGCAGACTCCATGCTCTGATCTTAATACGCCGCCTAACCTCGAAATAATGAATCAAGAACTGGAATATGACGAAGAAGAGGCTTTTAGGGAAAATAAATCGAGAATTGGAATAGTTCGAGAATAAGCCTAAGCCAAANGAATATGACGAAGAAGAGGCTTTTAGGGAAATAAATCGAGAATTAGAACAGTTCGAGAATAAGCCTAAGCCAAATTTAAACGAAACGGAACCCGTTAACTTGGGCAATGAAGAAGAGATTCGAGAAACCACGATAAGCATCCACGCGGATGAAAAGACTAGAGACGCCTTGATTCAACTCCTATTTGAATTCAAAGACGTATTTGCTTGGTCCTACGACGACATGCCCGGACTAAGTATGGACTTGGTGGTACACAAATTGCCAACCTACCCCGGTCATCCACCTGTCCAACAAAAGCAGAGGAAATTTAAAACAGACATGAGTGACAAGATCAAAGAAGAGGTCGCTAAACAACTAAAGGCTGGAGTAATCCGAGTGGTCCAATACACCACCTGGCTGGCCAATGTGGTTATGGTGCCTAAAAAGGACGGAAAGGTCCGAGTATGTTTCGACTACCAAGATCTGAATAAAGCAAGTCCCAAAGATAATTTTCCGCTGCCAAACATACACATCCTAGTTGACAATTGTGCCAAACATGAGGTACAATCTTTTGTCGATTGCTATGTCGGATATCACGATGTGTTGATGGATGAAGAGGATGCAGAAAAAACAGCCTTCACTACACCCTGGGGAACATACTCTTTGCCGGTCATGCCATTCGGTTTAAAGAACGCTGGGGCAACTTATATGAGGGCCATGACCGCCATATTTCACGACATGATGCATCAGGAGATTGAGATATACGTGGATGATGTGATCATTAAGTCCAGAATCCAAAGTGACCATGTGCAGCATTTGAGGAGATTCTTCGAACGCCTGCGCATATATGATTTGAAATTAAACCCAGTCAAATGCGCTTTCGGAGTTCCATCCGGAAAATTACTGGGATTTATAGTTAGTCGACGGGGCATTGAGCTGGACCCAACAAAGATAAAGTCTATTCGGGATCTCCTACCCCCAAGAACCAAGAAGGAAGTCATGAGTCTGTTGGGTAGGTTGAATTGCATCAGCAGGTTCATCGCTCGGTTGACCTCCACATGCGAGCCTATATTCAAGCTATTGAAAAAAGATGCGGCCATCAAATGGACAGACGAGTGCCAAGACGCTTTTGACAAGATCAAAGAATATCTGTCAAATCCTCCAGTATTAGTCCCACTAGAACCAGGGAGACCTATGTTCCTATAACTGACGGTGCTAGAAAACTCCTTTGTGTGTGTTCTCGGGCAACACGATGCAACCGGGAAGAAAGAGCAGGCCATTTATTACTTAAGTAAGAAGTTCACAAGCTACGAAGCCAAGTACGGTCGCTTAACTATTAATATTTGGCCTAAGTTATCTAATCGTTTACGTGTTTTAGCCTATTGTAGATTTAAACTCTTTGTAATTTAGCCGATTTTGAGAGGAATAAGGCGTATGAGTCTATTCAAATAATGATGGCTAATGAAAGATTCAATAAAAGAGAAGGCCTAATCATATTACCAATTCACAACCAGAAAACAGATGGACATATTAGATTATCATCATAAATTAAAAGACAATTTCAGAAACCATTTGGAGAAATCGATAAAAAGTAGAAACTGAGAAAAATACAGTTTTCTGAGATTGTTTTAAGTCAATGTGGCTAATCAGAAAAGCGATTTTATCAATTTCCCATAGTCTATTGATATGCCTTTTTAAGCCATGATTCATACACACTTGGTTCTAGTTTTGAATGTTTATACATATACTTAAAGGGTATGAAGGGAAACATTTCGAAATCCCATTATTCCTATTCGCCTTTTTTAGATGGATTATCAAATCACGAAGTATTATTTTTCCAGAATTTCCACCAGGTTTACGCAAAAACAATTGATTTTTTTTTCACGAAATACATAGGGTAGTAAATCAGTACTCCTCTATTCGAATCTTTGTAAGATGCGGAAAGAAATTATATAGCTGAATATAATATTCATAGTGTCCAGTCCCTTTACAAATACATATAAAGGTAGAATCCAAAAATACAGTTTTTTTTCCTGAATACAAGTTCGAGAAAAAATGAGGTAAAAATAAATAAATAAAAAAAACAAACTAAAAGCTGCCACTCCTGTGCAAGCTTTAGCAAAGCTTTGTGATTCAACCTTTATGACTCAAACCTGCAATTTTCTCAATCAAACAGACAATTTTAGGCATTCTCAAGGGTGAATCTGACCATGAATGGTCAGATTTAGTCCTTATTGTGCCAATACCAACATGAGTCTAAACTATATGGGAGACTTACTTATTGAATCTCTTTAGCGACTAAAGACAACACAAATAAGAGCAGACTTATGCATTTTTATGGAAAGAACCTGACCATAGAGAAGGTCAGGTTCAACATCCAACAATGCTAACAACCTAAAATTCAACATTTAAGCCCTATATTTTTTATATTAAAAACTCTTAACCAAATTTCAGCAAAAGATGTTTCAGATTCAGACTTATACACAAATCTTCAACAGAGATGTTACAGACAAAAGAAAACAGCTAAGAAAAGAACTCAAGTAAAATTAACAAGCTTACATATAATAGCATGGAATTCGGCTCTCAGGGGGTTTATTCATAGAAAAAGAAGTTACATATCTTTTAGAGAAAAATTAACAAAAGGGCCTGAACAAATAAAGGTCAGGAGGAGATGATTTTCTAAGAGTTAGTAAGGAGAAAAACCACATCCAAACAGCAACCGAAATCAGTAGTTAAAAATCCAGAAAAATCCCAGGGAAACCAAGCAGCAAAAGGGGAATTTAGAACCAAAAACTGAAGGTTTTTGAGAAGATTCAGCAACCAAAACAGTCTTCAAAACCAAAATGTAGTAGTCCAAGATTTGATATACATTGAGTAGTCTTCCAATTTTTTCTTTTCTATCTCAGATTTTTAGGAGTAGTATTTTTCAGAACAATATTTGGAGAGTGAATGTGAGTCTATTTTTTCCAGTATTCCCTCTCTAAAAAGTCTAAAATTCTATCTCTTTTCCAGTCAAAAAAAGCCCCTTTAGTGGTAAAGAGTGTGTGTATATATAGGGGTATTTGAGATAGGATATGCTTAGAATATTCCTTATCCAATAAGCTAAAAAAAAGTACAAATGCAGTTGTAAACCTTATCTTTAGGGAGAGCTGCCCTATTCTAGAAGATTCCCACCCTCTAAAATTACCTTTTTAACCCCAAAAAATCTGATTTCCTTATTCTAGAAGGTTCTTGGATTGTTACACCCAAGATTCTTCTATTGAGATTCCTATACTACCCCTTGATATCCTTAGAATTACTCCTTAAGTAATTAAAGGCTAGGTTATTTTAGATTATGACTTACCAATTAATAAAAATAGTTACATTATTAAACTGTGATTTATCTTTGTTTCAAGTTAAGCTTAGTTAGCCAAGTGTGATTGATTCCTAATTAACTTAATCAAGCTGATTTTAAACCTGTTTTGATCCTAAGTGAATCACTTTTAGGAATTAGGTTAGGTTAATTATTAGGTGTTAACTAATTTCATTCCAATTTAGTTGATTACATTAGTGGCTCAAACCTTTAAGGAAGTTGGAAGCCCAATCTTCTTTAAGAGGTGAGGTTAGATAATTAACTTAGGTTAGTTAGTTTAGGTCCTTAGACATTAGTTAATTATACTATAATTCATTTTATTTTCAAATCCACACTTAACTAATCAAGTATAATTAACTTTCCATTACCTAATTAATCAATTTAGGTGGGTGATTAAATTTTTGGATCATACTAAAATCAAAAGACANAATCAATGATAATTAACCAGCAGTGATTATCTTTCACAAATTGCTACACCAAATTAATTACCAGAAACAGTTACACATATACATGATTTGGTTTCAATTAGAAATTTAAGACTATCTTCCTCTAATCGGAAAGTGTTGAACATGAATTAAGAAACCAACAGAAAAGTTACGAATCCTAACTAAACGACAGTGATGAAAATGGTAAGATAAACATGTGTACTAAAATAGTCATGTAATATAACAAAACCTAAAACTAACCCTATTTAGCCTAAACTTTATGCAATCAAAACTAAACCAAACTCCACGGGATAAAATGAACTTTAGACGACCATATCAAGAGAAATCGATTCATGAAAGTCTATGGTTCAGACGACCCAAAAATTGAACGAAAATCGAAAGGAGAAAACTAGGGTTTTGGATCTTAGATCCGAGATTCGAGAATCTTTAGGCTTGTTTGAAGGAAACTGTGATGATATACGGAAAAAGGGAGATGAGGTGATCAGCTGGTGTTAATTTGGTATGGTTTGGAGGTGGTCCGCCGCCGATAGGCGATTTCCGGGCGGCGGA
>MDKI01253667.1:0-18093 GCA_005239505.1 Nicotiana paniculata | reverse complement strand
CGACTCTGGGCATAATACCCCGGATTATATTTGCGACGCCCGCTTAGTCTTTTATTAGACATATTTGAGCGTGATCAGCTCCTCAGTTCCAGACTCCGGCACCTCAGACAACCGGAGTAGCTCAGCCGGGCATTGTTGCCCCGGCAGTTGAGGGAGCAGCTATGTCAGCAGATACTTTATGGAGATTGGATAGATTCACCAAGTTATTAACTACTACATTTACTGGTGCACCATCAGAGGATCCCCAGGATTATTTGGACAGTTGTCATGAGGTTCTTCGGAACATGGGCATAGTAGAGTCCAATGGAGTTGATTCACGCAATCGCGATGTTCATATGGATGGGGGTTGGAAATTACCCTACGCGAACGCAGGGCCTGGGTTGCGATTGCGAAGCCTGGGGGCAGTGCTCTACGCGATCGCGAAGGGCCGCACGCAAGCACGTAGTGCAAGTGCGGGCTGGGGGCTGGATAAATTGGGGGTTTGGGTAGAGTTAGGGCTTTTGGAAATTTTGGGAATTCAACCTCATTTTGGGGTCGGATTTCAAAACATATTGTATATTCGGGTTCATGGGGGAATGGGTTATCGGGTTTTGGTTCGAACCTCGAGTTTGGACCAAGCAGGTCCGGAGTCGATTTTTTGTATTTTTGGAAGAATTATGGGAATTGTATAATTAGGATTTGGGATTGAGTTATTGAATAATTATTGATGTTATTAAGTCAATTATGTCTAGATATTTTTGTTTCGGAGTCGGATTCAAGAGGAAAGGCCGTGATTGAGGCTTGACTTGCATTCTTGGAGCCGAAGTAAGTGTTTGGCCTAACCTTAGCTTGAGGGAATAGGTATAGAGTCTTATTTGCTATGTGTAATTCATGTCCAACGTATAGGTGAGGTGACGGGTACCTATATGTTATGGTCAATCATGCCCGTGAGTCAAATTTTGATGAGTTATTTAATGTCTTTGATGTTCTCCGTGTTGTGAGCTATCGGGAACCTTGGAAGTGGTACCTTGAGGTTACTTCATGACGTAGTAAGTTCTTGATTATGTGTTCGGTTGAGGGTTTTATTGTTGATATGATACTTCTGAGTGAGATTGGTTATAGGCTTATAGTTGAGTCCCTTATCGGGACAATAGAATTGGGTTGATTATGTATGTACATTTGAAATGTCGCATTGTTAAACTTTCATATCAATTGTTGTTTTTATATTCATCATGCACGAGGGAACATTCTGTGTCGATGATTATTATTTATGCACGAGGGAACATTCTGTGACGATGATTATATTATTATGCACGAGGGAACATTCCGTGCCGATGATTATATTATTTATGCACGAGGGAACTTTCCATGCTGATGATTATATTATTTATGCACGAGGGAACATTTCGTGCCAATTATTATATTTATGCACGAGGGAACATTCCGTGCCGATGATTATATTTATGCACGAGGGAACATTCTGTGCCGATTGATTATTATTTATGCACGAGAGGACATTCCGTGCCTATTGATTATTATTTATGCGCGAGGGGACATTCCGTGCCGATTGATTATTATTGATGCACAAGGGGACATTCCGTGCCGAGTCATTATTATGTATGCACGAGGAGGCATTCTGTGTCGTGTGATTTTGAGGCTATGCACGAGGGGTCATGACATGCCTTCTCCTGTCTATTTTACTTGTTTTGAGTTGTTATTTCCTGCTTTACTTCTACTTTCCAGTTAGTATTGATTCTACTGTGGTGGTCAAGCATGCCCATGTAGCCGGGAAGCCGTTTAGTGGAAAATTGATAAAATGATGATTTTGTATTAATTATTTGGGTAAAGTTGACTTCGGTCAATATTTTTGGTAAACGGATCCGTACCCGTGAATTGACGGTCCCGAAGGGTCCGTAGGAAAATATAGGACTTGGGCGTATGCCCGAAATCGAATTCCGAGGTACCAAGTTCGAGAAATGAAATTTTGAAGAAAATTATTTTCTGAAAAATATTAAGGTTTTTGAAAATGAGATTTGATGTGAAACCTGTGATACTGGGCCCGTATTATGGTTTCGGAGCCTGGAACATGTTCAATATGTCTTATATGTGTTATCTGTGAAATTTGGTGGGAAACGGACTTAGTTTGACGTGATTCGGATCGAAAATGGAAAATTTAGAAGTTTTGGAAGCTTAAAGGAATTTCATTGATTTTGAGGTTTAATTCGATGTTCATGATGTTATTTTAGTGTTTTGGTTACTTGAATAAGTCCGTAGGATATTTTTGAGGTTGTGTGCATAATCGATTTGGAGCCCCGAGGGCTCGGGTAAGTTTCGCGTGGGTTCCAGTGTGTTTAGAGTTGAAAAATCAGTGTTGGTGCACCAGTTCTGGTGCGCCCGCACCTGCGAGCCTTGGGCCGCAGGTGCGGATAAGCAGCCGCAGGTGCGGTCCAGCCCCAGCCAGCCCAATTCCGTAGGTGCGACACATTCTTCGCAGAAGCGATTCCGCAGGTGCGGCAGTACCTCCGCATGTGCGTCCCTCAGTGGCTTAACCCATTTCCGCAGGTGCGATGGATTTTCCGCACCTGCTAAAGCGCATGTGCGACCCATGCACCGCAGGTGCGAGGGTCGGGCAATGTTTAAGTTAGATGTTCATCCGATTTCTTCTTCATTTCTTCACCAAAATGGAGACCAAGGGCGATTTTCTCTAGAGAGTTTCTTCCCAAATCATAGGTAAGTAACCTTAACTAGTTTCTTTATACTTCCTAATGATTTTCATCAACTTTTATCAAGAAATCTAGGGTTTTAATGGTAGAAAATTGGGGATTTGGGTAGAGTTATGGCTTTTTGATTAATTGGGAATTTGACTCCGTCTTGGGGTCGGATTTCAAAACAAATTATATATCCGGGCTCATGGGGGAATGGGTGATCGGGTTTTGGTCCGAACCTCGTGTTTGGACCAAGCGAGCCCAGGGTCGATTTTTGGAATTTTGGGAAGAATGTAGGGAATTCTATAATTAAGCATTGGAATTGATTTGTTTAGCATTTATTGATATATTGAGTCGATTATGTCTAGATACTATTGATTTGGAGTCGGGTTCGAAAGGAAAGACGGTGCTAGAGGCTTGATTTGGATTCTTGGAGTCGAGGTAAGTGTTTGGCCTAAACTTAGCTTGAGGGAATATGTGTTGAGTCATATGTGCTACGTGTTATTATCATGTTCAAGGTATAGGTGAGGTGACGAGTACATATACCTTGTTGTCAAGCATGTTCGTGAGTCATATCTTATGGTATATGTGTTTTCTTTGATATCCATTGTGTTATGAGGTAGCTTCCATTTTGGAGATTATTCAATTGTTGGAAATACTTGGTTGTGAACATTGTTGATCAGTTGTTCGGTTGAGGATTATTTGTCTATGTTGTACATTCAGTGAGATTGGTTATAGTTGTATCCCTTGCCGGGATGGTGATATTTCTGTTATTGTTCCTTTGTCGGGATGTTGTAAATTATGATTTGTATTATGGTTCTTCCTTGGCAAATTGTTGTTCTGATTATTGCTTGGGTGAGGGAGAGTGTCAAAGCACGAAGGGTGATGTCGTGCCATGATTTTATATTTAAAATCACGAAGGTTAATGTCGTGTTGATACTGTGATTTTAAAAGCACGAAGGGTGATGTCGTGCCATGATATGAGAGATGATGCACGAAGGATAATGTCGTGCCATGATATTGTGAGGTAAAAGAACGAAGGGTGATGTCGTGCACTTGTTTTGGTGAGAACGAGGGTAAAAGCACGAAGGGTGATGCCGTGCACTTATTTTGGTGAGAACGAGGGTAAAAGCACGAAGGGTGATGTCGTGCACTTGTTTTGGTGAGAACGAGAGTAAAGCACGAAGTGTGATGCCGTGCACTTGTTGTTATATGTTGTTATTTTGATACTAGACGGTTTCCATGTTCTGTTACTCGATAGGTGTTCTCCCATTTGTACTCCAGCATGTTTTCCCCATATTCGTACTTAACTATTTACTTCCTACCGTTATTTTGTTATATATATTATTGAATTGCACGGGTGTTTATTATTTGTCGTGTCCTAGCCTCGTCACTACTTCGCCGAGGTTAGGCTCGGCACTTACTCAGTACATGGGGTCGGTTGTAGTGATGCTACACCTGCACTTCTTTAGGTTGTGCAGATTACGGTTCCGGACCCGGTGGACAGTGATCGAGGGAGTATCCTTCAGTCCACAAGCGACACTGAGGTAGTCGTGCAGGCGTCCGCAGGCCTTGGCGTCACCTCCTATCTCATTCCTTTTTCTTTCTGTCTTCTCTTGTACTTCTGAGACAGTTGCACCGTTTATTCAGACTTGTTTTTAGCATGATCTTAGAATGTTCGTGAAATTGTGACACCAGTTCTGGGGGTTTGTTTAAGGAAATTTTCGTAAGATTTATTATATTAGTTTGTTGAATTTCTTACCTTCCGCATTCTCATTTTTATTTGTTCTTATATGTCACTTTTAAAATACTAAGTAGCAAAGGAATAAATCGAATTAACTGGTAATGTTGGCTTGTCTAGCGGGTTCAACGTTAGACGCCATCACGGCCTGAAGGCGGGATTTCGGGTTGTGACAAGATTATACATTAATTATACACATGTAATACACAAATCATGCATATATTGTACATTCATTGGAATTTAAGTGCTAGAGTGAGCGGCTATTTGGGTATAATCGGGTTGTTGTATATTGTACATTCATTGGGTTGCTATTGTATATTTGGATATAATTGGGATGTTGTATATTCTACATACATTGGTAGAGTGAGCGACTATTTGGGTGAATTCTTCTTTATTAAGAGATCTTTACACAAATAGTCGGTCATATTAATTGCTTGCTTTTTCAAGCCATATACATAGATTATACATTAATTATACATAATTATACACATGTAATACACAAATCATGCATATATTGTACATTAATTGGCTATTTGTAGTTTATGTGGTAGGGTGAGAAACTATTTGGTATAATCGGGCTGTTGTATATTGTACATTCATTGGGTTGCAATTGTATATTTGAATATAATTGGGCTTTTGCATATTGTACATTCATTGGTATGATGAGCAGCTATTTGGTTGAATTCTTCTCTATTAAGGGATCTTTACACAAATAGCCGGTCATTTTGATTGTTTGCTTTTTTAAGCCACATACATAGATTATAAATTAATTATACACAATTATACACATGTAATACATAAATCATGCATGTATTGTACATTCATTGGCTATGTTTAATTTAAATGGTAGGGTGAGCGGCTATTTGGGTATAATCGGGTTGTTGTATATTGTACATTCATTGGGCTGCTATTGTATATTTAGATATAATTGGGTTGTTGTATATTCTACATTCATTGGTAGGGTGAGCGGCTATTTGGGTATAATCGGGTTGTTGTATATTGTACATTCATTGGGCTGCTATTGTATATTTAGATATAATTGGGTTGTTGTATATTCTACATTCATTGGTAGGGTGAGCGGCTATTTGGGTGAATTCTTCTTTATTAAGGGTCCTTACACAAATAGACGGTCATACTAATTGCTTGCTTTTTCAAGCCATATATATAGATTATACATTAATTATACATATATAATACACAAATCATGCATATTTAAGTTTAAGTGGTAGGGTGAGCGGCTATTTGGGTATAATCGGGTTGTTGTACATTGTACATTCATTGGGCTGCTATTGTATATATTTGGATATAATTGGGTTGTTGTATATTGAACATACATTGGTAGAGTGAGCGGCTATTTGGGTGAATTCTTCTTTATTAAGGGATCTTTACAGAAATACACGGTCATATTAATTATTTCAAGCCATATATATAGATTATACATTAATTATACATAATTATACACATGTAATACCCAAATCATGCATATATTGTACATTCATTGGCTATTTTTAGTTTATGTGGTAGGGTGAGCGGCTATTTGGGTATAATTGGCATGTTGAATATTGTACATTCAATGGGCCGCTATTGTATATTTGGGTATAATTTGGCTTATTTATATTGTACATTCATTGGTAGGGTGAGCGGCTATTTGAGTGAATTATACTTTATTAAGGGATCTTTACACAAATAGCAGGTCATATTAATTGTTTGTTTTTTCAAGCCATATACATAGATTATAGATTAATTATACACATGTAATACACAAATCATGCATATATTGTACATTATTGGCTATTTTTAGTTTAAGTGGTAGGGTGAGCGGCTATTTGGGTATTTTTGGACTGTTGTATATTGTATATTCATTGGGCTGGTATTGTATATTTGTGTATAATTAGGATGTTGTATATTGTACATTCATTGGGCTGCTATTGTATATTTGGGTATAATTGGGTTGTTGTATATTGTAAATTCATTGGTAGGGTGAGCGGCTATTTGGGTGAATTCTTCTTTATTAAGGTATCTTTACACAAATAATCGGTCATATTAATTGCTTGCTTTTTCAATCCATATATATAGATTATACATTAATTATACACAATTATATACATGTAATACACAAATCATGCATATATTGTACATTCATTGGCTATTTTTAGTTTAAGTGGTTGTTTGAGCAGCTATTGAGGTATAATCGGGTTGTTGTATATTGTACATTCATTGAGCTCCTATTGTATATTTGGATATAATTGGGCTATTGTATATTGTAAATTCATTGTAGGGTGAGCGGCTATTTGGGTGCATTCTTCTTTATTAAGAGATCGTTACACAAATAGCCGGTCATATTAATTGTTTGTTTTTTCAAGACATATAAATAGATTAGACTTTAATTTTACATATGTAATACACAAATCATGCATATATTGTACACTCATTGGATATTTTTAGTTTAAGTGGTAGGGTGAGCGGCTATTTAGGTATAATTGGGTTGTTGTATATTGTACATTCAATGGGCTACTATTGTATATTTGGATATAATTTGGATGTTGTATATTGTACATTCATTGGTAGGGTGAGCGGCTATTTGAGTGAGTTCGTTTTTATTAAAGGATCTTTACACATATATCCGGTCGTATTAATTGTTTGCTTTTATAGGCCATATACATACATTATACATTAATTATACATAATACACATGTAATACACAAATCATGCATATATTGTACATTTATTGGCTATTTTTAGTTTAAGTGATAGGGTGAGCGACTATTTGGGTATTTTTGGGCTGTTTTATATTGTATATTCATTGGGTTGCTATTGTATATTTGGGTATAATTGGGCTGTTGTATATTGTACATTCATTGGTAGGGTGAACAACTATTTGGATGAATTCTTCCTTATTAATAGATCTTTACACAAATACACGGTCATATTAATTGTTTGATTTTTAAGCAATATACATAGATTATGCATTAATTATACATAATTATACACGTGTAATACACAAATGATGCATATATTGTACATTCATTGGCTATTTTTAGTTTAAGTGGTAGGGTGAGCAAATATTTGGGTATAATTGGGTTGTTGTACATTGTCCATTCATTTTACTGTTATTGTATATTTGGGTATAATTGGGTTGTTGTATATTGTACATTATTTGGTAGGGTGAGCGGCTATTTGAGTGAATTCTTCTTTATTAAGGAATCTATACACAAATAGCTAGTCATATTTAATTGTTTGATTTTTGAAGCCATATACATATATTATACATTAATTATATACAATTATACACATGTAATACCCAAATCATGCATATATTTTACATTCATTGACTATTTTTAGTTTAAGTGGTAGGGTGAGCGGTTATTTGGGTATAATCAGGTTGTTGTATATTGTACATTCATTTGGCTGCTATTGTATATTCTGATATAATTGGGTTGTTGTATATTGTACATTCATTGGTAGGGTGAACAACTATATCGGTGAATTCTTCTTTATTAAGGAATCTTTGGCTGCTATTGTATATTCTGATACAATGAATGTAAAATATATGTATGATTATTGTATTACCTGTGTATAATTGTGTATAATTAATATATAATCTATGTATATGGCTTGAAAAAACAAACAATTAATAAAACCGGCTATTTGTGTAAAAATCCTTTAATAAAGAAGAATTCACCCGAATAGCCGCTCACCATACCAATGAATATGCAATATATAAAAGCCCAATCATATCCAAATATACATTTGCAGCCCAATGAATGTACAATATACAACAACCCAATTATACCCAAATAGCCGCTCACTCTACCACTAAAACTAAAAATAGCCAATGAATGTACAATATATGCATGATTTGTGCATTACATGTGTATAATTATGTATAATTAATGTATAATATATGTATATGGACTGAAAATGCAAGCAAAATTATACCCAAATATACAATAGCAGCCTTTTGAATGTACAATGTACAACATCCCAATTATACCCAAATAGGTACTCACCCCACCATTTACATTAAAAATAGCCAGTGAATGTACAATATATGCACGATTTGTGTATTACATGTGTATAATTATGTATAATTAATGTATAATCTATATATATGGCAACAAAAACAAGCAATTAATATTAACGGCTATTTGTGTAAAGTTCCCTTGATAAAGAAGAATTCACCCAAATAACCGCTCACCCTACCAATGTATGTACAATATACAACAGCCCAATTATATCCAAATATACAATAGCAGCTCAATGAATGTACAATATACAACAGCATGATTATACCCAAATAGCCGCTCACCCTACCACGTAAACTAAATATAGCCAATGAATGTACGATATATGCGTGATTTGTGTATTATATGTGCATAATTGTGTATAATTAATGTATAATCTATGTGTATGGCTTGAAAAAACAAACAATTAATATGACCGGCTATTTGTGTAAAGATTCCTTAATAAAGAAGGATTCACCCAAATAGCTGTTCACCCTACCAATGAATGTTCAATATACAACAGCCCAATTATGTCCAAATATACAATAGCAGCTCAATGAATGTACAATATACAACAACCCAATTATACCTAAATAGCTGCTCACCCTACCACTTAAACTATAAATAGCCAATGAATGTACAATATATTCATGATTTTTTTTATTACATGTGTATAGTATGTATAATTAATGTATAATCTATGTATATGGCCTGAAAAAGCAAACAATTAGTATGACCGACTATTTGTGTAAAGATTCCTTAATAAAGAAGAATTCACCCAAATAGCCGCTCACGCTACCAATGAATGTACAATATACAACAACCCAATTATATCCAAATATAAAATAGCAGCCCAATGAATGTACAATATACAACAACCCCATTATACCCGAATAGCCGCTCACCCTGCCACTAAAACTAAAAATAGCCAATGAATGTACAATATATGCATGATTTGTGCATTACGTGTGTATAATTATGTCTAATTAATGTATAATATATGTATATGGATTAAAAATGGAAACCATATTATACCCATATACAACAACCAAATTATACTCAAATAGGCACTCACCCTACCATTTAAATTAAAAATAACCAGTGAATGTACAGTATATGCATGATTTGTGTATTAAATGTGTATAATTGTGTATAATTAATGTATAATCCATGTAATATATGCATGATTTGTGTATTACATGTGTATAATTGTCTATAACTAATGTATAATCTATATATATGGCAAGAAAAGCAAACAATTAATATGACCGGCTATTTGTGTAAAGATTCCTTGATAAAGAAGAATTCACCCAAATAGCCGCTCACCATACCAATAACGTACAATATAAAAAAGCTCAATTATATCCAAATATACAATAGCAACCCAATGAATGTACAGTATACAACAGCCCAATTATACCCAAATAGCCGCTCACCCTACCACTAAAACTAAAAATAGCCAATGAATGTACAATATATACAACAGCCCAATCATACCCAAATAGCCGCTCACCCTACCACTTAAACTAAATATAGCAAATGAATGTACAATATATGCATGATTTTTGTATTACATGTGTGAAATTGTGTATAATTAATGTATAATATATATATATATATATATGGCTTGAAAAGGCAAGCAATTAATATGACCGACTATTTGTGTAAATATCCTTTAATAAAGAAGAATTCACCCAAATAGCCGCTCACCCTACCGATGTATGTACAATAGACAACATTCCACTTATATCCAAATATACAATAGCATCCCAATGAATGTACAATATACAACAACCTGATTATACCTAAATAGCCTCTCACCCTACCACTTAAACTAAAAATAGCCAATGAATGTACAATATATGTATGATTTGTGTATTACATGTGTATATTTGTGTATAATTAATGTATAATCTATATATATATGTCTTGAAAAGGCAAGCAATTAATATGCTAGCTATTTGTGTGAAGACCTTTAATAAAGAAGAATTCACCCAAATATCTGCTCACCCTACCAATGAATGTACAATATACAACATCCCAATTATATCCAAATATACAATAGCAGCCCAATGAATTTACAATATACAACAACCCGATTATACCCAAATAGCCGCTCACCCTACCACTAAAACTAAAAATAGCCAGTGTCTGTACAATATATGCATGATTTGTGTATTACATGTGTATAATTATATATAATTAATGTATACTATATGTATATGGCTTGAAAAATCTAACAATTAATATGACCGACTATTTGTGTAAAGATCCCATTATAAAGAAGAATTCACCCAAATAGGTGTTCACCCTACCAATGCATGTATAATATACAACAACCCAATTATATCCAAATATACAATAGCAGCCCAATGAATGTACAATATATGCATGATTTGTGTATTACATGTGTATAATTAATGTATAATCTATATATATGGCTTGAAAAAGCAAGCAATTAATATGACCGGCTATTTGTGTAAAAATCCCTTAATAAAGAAGAATTCACCTAAATAGCCGCTCACCCTACCAATGAATGTACAATTTACAATAGTCCAATTATATCCAAATATACAATAGCAACCCAATCTAAAACTAAAAATAGCCAATGAATGTACAATATATGCATGATTTGTGTATTACATGTGTATAATTGTGTATAATTAATGTATAATCTATTTGTATGGCTTGAAAAAACAAACAATTAATATGACCGACTATTTGTGTAAAGATCCTTAATAAAGAAGAATTAACCCAAATAGCCACTCACCCTACCAATGAATGTACAATATACAACATCCCAATTATATCCAAATATACAATAGCAGCCCAATGAGTGTGTGATGACCCAAAAGGTCATCCCGTGTAAATCTAGCTAAAACTGTGTTCTGAGGTCCCGAAATCCTCCGTTGATCACATTTATGTGCTTGCGCAGCCCGGGCGCGTAGTCGGGAAGCCTTTTACGTGGAAATGTGTTAAACAGTTGATCCAAATATACAATAGCACCCCAATGAATGTACAATATACAACAACCCTATTATACCCAAATAGCCGCTCACCCTACCACTTAAACTAAAAATAGCCAATGAATGTACACAATACAACAACCCAAAAATACCAAAATAGCTGCTCACCCAGCCACTTAAACTAAAAATAGCCAATGAGTGTACAATATATGCATGATTTGTGTATAATTGTGTATAATTAATGTATAATCTATATAAATGGCTTGAAAAAGCAAGCAATTAATATGACCGACTATTTGTGTTAAAATCCCTTAATAAAGAAGAATTCACCCAAAGCCGCTCACCCTACCAATGAATGTACAATATACAACAACCCAATTATATCCAAATATACAATAGCAGCCCAATGAATGTACAATATACAACAACACGATTATACCCAAATAGCCGCTCACCCTACCACTTAAACTAAAAATAGCCAATGAGTGTACAATATATGCATGATTTGTGTATAATTGTGTATAATTTACGTATAATCTATGTATATGGCATGAAAGAGCAAACAATTAATATGACCAACTATTTGTGTAAAGATCCCTTAAGAAAGAAGAATACACCCAAATAGCCGCTCACCTTACCAATGAATGTACAATATACAACAACCCAATTATATCCAAATATACAATAGCAGCCCAATGAATGTACAATATACAACAACCCGATTATACCCAAATAGCCGCTCACGCTACCACTTAAACTAAAAATAGCCAATGAATGTACAATATATGCATGATTTGTGTATTAAATGTGTATAATTATGTATAATTAATTTATAATCTATGTATATGGCTTGAAAAAAGCAAGCAATTAATATGACCGTCTATTTGTGTAAAGATCTCTTAATAAAGAAGAATTCACCCAAATAGCTACTCACCCTACCATTTAAACTAAAAATAGCCAATTAATGTACAATATATGCATGATTTGTGTACTACATGTGTATAATTATGTATAATTAATATATAATCTATGTATATGGCTTGAAAAAGCAATCAATTAATATGACAGACTATTTGTGTAAAGATCTCTTAATAAAGAAGAATTCAACCAAATAGTCGCTCAACCCTATTTGGGTACACAACATCGGCACGACATTAACCTTCTTGCTTTTACATATAAAATCATGGCACGACATCACCCTTCGTGCTTTACACTCTTCCTCACCAAAACAATAACCAGAACACAATTTGGCAAGGAAGAACCACAATACAGACCATAATTTTACAACATCCCGGCAAGGGAACAATAACGGAAATATCACCGTCCAGGCAAGGGTCACAATTATAACCAATCTCAATGAACATACAATATAACCAAACAATTCTCAACCAAACAACTAATCGACAGTGTTCACAACCAAGTATTTCCAACAATTGAATAATCGCCAAAATGAAATCTACTTCATAACACAGTGGATATCGAAGAAAAACACATATACTATATGTTGTGACTCACGGGCATGCTTGACAAAAAGGTATAGGTACCCACCTCACCTATACATTGAACATTATAATAACACGTAGCACATACGACTCAACACCTATTCCCTCAAGCTAAGATTAGGCCAAACACTTACCTCGGCTTCAAGAATACAAATCAAGCCTCTAGCACCGCTTTTCGTTTTGATCCCGACTATAAAACAATCGTATCGACTCAATAATATCAATAAATGCTAAACAATTCAATTCCAATGCTTAAATATAGATTTTCCATCATTCTTCCAAAAATTCCAAAATCCGACCCGGGCCTGCTTGGTCAAAATACGAGGTTCAGACCAAAACCCGATCACCCATTCATCCACGAGCCCGAATATGTATTTAGTTTTGAAATCCGATCCCAAAACGAGATCTAAATTCCAATTATATAAAAATTCCTAACTCTACCCAAATCCCTAATTTTCTACCCTTAATAACATGATTTAGGCCTAGAAATCTAACGGGTGTTAATGGAAATGGAAGAAAATGAGTCTAAGAGTACATACCTATGAATTTATAGTGAATTTCCCTTTCAAAAATCGTCCAATTTGGAGTTTGGAAGAAGAAGTTATGAGTTTTAGAAGAATGCCCGTTTTTGCTACTGTTTAAAAAAAAAAAAAAAACTGGACACTTACTCTATGCGCTCGCATCAGGAGGGTGCGTTCGCATAGAACAAAATGACCCCCACCTATTTTACTCTATGCGTTCGCATCTGGGGAGTGCGTTCGCATAGAACAAAATGACCCCCCACCTATTTTACTCTATGCGTTTGCATCTGGGGGGTGCGTTCGTATAGAACAAAATGACCCCCACCTATTTTACTCTATGCTTTCGCATATGGGGGGTGCGTTCGCATAGAATAAAATGACCCCCACCTATTTTACTCTATGCGTTCACGTCATAGGGGTGCGAACGCAATGCACAAAATAGTTGTGCACCAGCAACAACAAAGACACCAGATTTTCTAAGTAGAAATCACCCCGACGCTTATCCGAAACTCACCCGAACCCTTGGGGATCTAAACCAAACATGTACACAACCTCAAAAATATCCTACGGACTTACTCGTGCGATCAAATCGCCAAAATAACATCTTAAATAACGAATTGAGCATAGAAATCAAAGAAACATCTCAAAACTTTCAAAGTTTCAAATTATACAAATACGGGTCCGAATCATGTCAAACGACCTCCGTTCCTTACCAAATTTTACAGACATATCATAATTATCATATTGAACCTGTACCGGGCTTCTGAACTAAAATACGGTCCCGATACCATAAATTTCAAATATAACCAAATTTCCAAAAACTCTTATATTTTCAGTAAAACAATTTTCTTTAAAAATTCATTTCTCGGACTTGGGACCTCAGAATTCGATTTCGGGCATACGCCCAAGTATCATATTTTCCTATGGACCCTACGGGACCGTCAAATGACGCGTCCGGGTCCATTTACCAAAAATATTGACTAAAGTCAACTTTATTCCAATTTAAACACAAAAATATCATTTTTATCAATTTTCACATAACGACTTCCCAGCTACACGCCCAGGCTGCGCACACAAATTGAGGTGAGATATAAGGAGGATTTCATTGCCTCGAAACACAGATTTAGCTAAAATTACATGGGATGACCTTTTTGGTCATCACATAATTCTTCTTTATTAAGAGATCTTTACACAAATAGCTGGTCATATTAATTATTTGCTTTTTCAAGCCATATGCATAGATTATACATTAATTATACATATGTAATACACAAATCATAAATATATTGTACATTCATTGGCTATTTTTATTTTAAGTGGTAGGGTGAGCGGCTATTTGGGTATAATCGGGTTGTTGTATATTGTACATTCTGTCACGACCCGAAATCCCACCTTCAGGCCATGATGGAGCCTAACATTGCACCCTCTAGACAATCCAACATGTTAACTGAATTGATTTATTAACAAGTGAAAGTAATAAACACTGATCAAATAATTGAGATAAAATGCGGAAGCTTAACAACATCTAAATAACAATAGCCAATAACTAAGAAATCCCTTTAAGTAGAAAACCCATAAATGGAGTCACAACCTCACGAATCAGTCTGAGATTTAGCTAAAGACAAAATTTTGAAATAAAATGATATATCTGTCTGGAAACAAAAAGATGACAGAATGAAAGATAGACAGTGATGCCGAGATCCACGAACGCCTGCAGAACTACCTCGGTGTTGCCTGAAATGGACTGAAGGATACTCCCTCTAATGATGTCCGCCGGGTCCGACTGCGTAATTTGCACAACATAAAGAAGTGCAGGTGTAGCATCAGTACAACCGACCCCATGTACTGAGTAAGTGCCGAGCCTAACGTCGACGAAGTAGTGACGAGGCTAGACGCGACAACAACAATTTACCTATACAGTTCTATAATATATACCAAAGAAGGTAGCAAGGAATAAGCAATTAAGCACGGTAATACGGGGACAAGTAATGGGGTAACAAGTGAGAAGAAAATACGAATAATTAAACAAACGATAATGCAAATGAATCAAGACAATAGGAAATAATAACTCAAATAAAATGTACACGGCATCACCCTTCGTGTTTTTACTCTCATCCTCACAATGCAATGTATAAATGAAAGGAATATAAATAATGGCACGACATCACCCTTCGTGCTTTTACTCTCGTCCTCACAATGAAATGTATAAATGAAAGCAATATAAATAATGGCACGGCATCACCCTTCGTGCTTTTACTGTCTTCCTCACTATGCAATGTGTAGGTAAAAGCAATGTAAATTATGGCACGACATCATCCTTCGTGCTTTTACTCTCTTCCTTACACGACATCACCCTTCGTGCTTTACACTCTTCCTCACCCAAATCAGCGAACAAATAACAACTTGGCAAGGAATTCAACAATATGAAATTCACTTCATAAACCACCCAACAAGGGGAATACATCAACCAAAATAATAACAATGACCGACAATGGACTCAACTATAACCAATCTCTTACAAGTACATAACGTAATGAATTGAGTTCTCGACTGAAGTATCATATCACAAGTACATAAACAGATATTCTGAGCAATTCAACAACTTTATAAAGGAAACCACTTCAAAGCACAATAAATATCGGAATAATAACAGGTAATTCACCAATTAGACTCACGGGCATGCTTGACAATTAATGCATAGGTATTCGTCACCTAACATATACATTGAACATGATAATACAAGTAGCATATACGACTCAATACCTATTCCCTCACTAAAGTTAGGTCAAACACTTACCTCGGCTCCAAAAATGCAAAATCAAGCCTCTAGCATTGTTTTCCCTCTTGAATCCAACTCCGAAACGATAGTATCAAAGCATAATCGACTCAATAATATTAATAATAAATCAATAATTCAATCCTAAAGTCTAATTATACATTTCCCATATTTCTTCCAAAAATACCAAAATTCGACCCCGGACCCGCTTGGTCCAAGCACGAGGTTCAGACCAAAATATGATCACCCATTCCTCCACGAGCGTGAATATACAATTTTTTCTGAAATCTGACCCCAAAACGAGGTTGAATTCCCAAAAATTGGAAAAACCCTAACTCTACCCAAAACCCCAGTTTCTACCCTTTAATTTCATGTTTTTAGGCCTAGAATTCAGTGATTGATGAAGAAAATGGAAGAAACTAGAGTTAGGATTACTTACCCAAGTGGCTACATTCATTGGCTATTTTTAGTTTAAGTGGTAGGGTGAGCGGCTATTTGGGTATAATTGAGCTGTTGCATATTGTACATTCATTGGGTTGCTATTGTATATTTGGATATAATTGGGCTGTTGTATATTGTACATTCATTGGTAGGGTGAGCGACTATTTGGGTGAATTCTTATTTATTAAGGGATCTTTACATAAATAGCCGGTCATATTAATTGTTTGTTTTTCAAGCCATATACATATATTATACACATGTAATACACAAATCATGCATATATTGTACATTCATTGGCTATTTTTAGTTTAAGTGGTATGGTGAGAAACTATTTGGGTATAATTAGGTTGTTGTATATTGTACATTCATTGGGCTGCTATTGTATATTTGGATATAATTGGGTTGTTGTATATTGTACATTAATTGGTAGGGTGAACAACTATTTGGGTGAATTCTTCTTTATAAAGGTATCTTTACACAAATAGTCGGTCATATTAATTGTTTGCTTTTTCAAGCCATATACATAGATTATACATCAATTATATACAATTATACACATGTAATACACATATCATGCATATATTGTACATTCACTGGCTATTTTTAATTTAAATGGTAGGGTGAGCAGCTATTTGGGTATAATTGGATTGTTGTATATTGTACATTCAATGGGCTGCTATTGGTAGGGTTAACATCTATTTGGGTGAATTCTTCTTTATTAAGGAATCTTTACCCAAATAGTCGGTCATATTAATTGTTTGCTTTTTCAATCCATAAACATAGATTATATATTAATTATACACAATTATACATATGTAATACACAAATCATACATATATTGTACATTCATTGGTTATTTTTAGTTTAAGTGGTACGGTGAGCGGCTATTTGGGTATAATCGGGCTGTTGTATATTGTACATTTATTGGGCTGCTATTGTATATTTGGATATAATTGGGCTATTGTGTATTGTACATTCATTGGTAGGGTGAGCGGCTATTTGGGTGAATTCTTCTTTATTAAGGGTCCTTACACAAATAGCCGGTCATATTAATTGCCTTCTTTTTCAAGCCATATATATAGATTATACATTAATTATACATAATTATACACATGTGATACACAAATCATGCATATATTGTACATTCATTGGCTATTTTTAGTAATAAGTGTTAGGGTTAGCGGCTATTTGGGTTTAATCGGGTTGTTGTATATTGTACACTCATTGGGATGTTATTGTATATTTGGATATAATATGTCTTTTGTATATTGTACATACATTGGTATGGTGAGGGCTATTTGGGTGAATCTTCTTTATTAAGGGATCTTTACACAAATAGCCGGTCATATTAACTGCTTGCTTTTTGTAACGACCCGGTCGGTCGTTTTGAGAATCTGCGCCCCAATCCCCTATCAACCGCTTCTCCCATGTCTATTTATGTTATTGGAACTTGTCGGA